>JAADYK010000467.1:0-19590 GCA_023338225.1 Halophytophthora batemanensis
CGTGTCTGCTGCTCAAGGTCTTCCGGAGTCAGATCCCGCGTGAACGGAAGACAACGTGGCACAACGTCATCTTTTGCCTGGCTGCAGTGATGATTGGCTTCGTCGCGAACGCTCTGGACGATCTGACGGCTCTGGCATACTCTGCTGTCTATTGCACCGCCTTCTTCTTGGTGGTGATGGTGATGGTGGAGCGTGTCAAGTTCTTGGAGGGAGTGCTCTTCGTCACGCGGAAGCTGCAGCTGCACTTCCAGGAACTGCGCAATCACTCGGCCTCGGTACAGCAGCTCCCGACTTTCGACGAGCAGTTCCGCATGAGCGACAAGGACTTTGTGGGAAGCGTGACCGTGGCCAAGACCATCGAGGACATCAAGAGCACGCCCGTCGTCTTCTTCTGCAAGAATGCCAACCTGCTCAAGATCAACCAGGCTGTATCGTACGTGCTGGAGAACGAGAACACATACTGCCTGCGCCTCGTACACGTGAGTGGACCGGATTCACCCGAGCCGCGCGAGTTCGAGGATGCCGTGGACCTCTTCGACCATATCTACCCGTCTATCAAGATCGACTTCATTGCCGTCACAGGCACATTCGACCCAGCCATGGTGCAGTGGCTCTTCAACTCCATATCGGTGCCTACGAGCATGATGTTCATGCGGCAGCCCGCGAGCCACAAGATCCACCGCGTGTCGGCTCTGGGGGTGCGAGTGATCACCGACTAAGTCCACAATGTGTATCCTAGCCCAAATGTTAATGCTTTTATAAATCGGTCAAGAACGAACTTCTGGACTCCCTCCCCTCCAGATGAACTTGGCGGGATTGCAGGAAGAACTTCAGCTTGAATATCAAATTCAAGCCCACACACAAGGTATCCGTACAAAAGCTTTATGCCCAGAGGCCTCGCAGACAGCACCATTAACCGAGACAAGCTTCATGAGCCAGGCTGGTTGGTTGAATGGCTGGCGAAGCCGTGACTCGAGCGACCAATGGACATTACTCGCCGGAGATAACGGGCTTCGCAGCATATCCTTCGAGACTCTTCTCGAAGAGTCTCGGCAGGGGATCCCAAACAAAGTCTCGTTTGCGAAACTTGCTCTCCGTTTTTGATTGACCGGGGTCGTGCATCCCAGCCCATTTCGGACAAACTGAAGAATTTAATCGAGGGCGAGCGGGCGTCGATCTTTGATCTGATTGGCAGAAAAGCCGACAGTCTCTCACTCTGATTGGCCCATTTCGGACAAACGGAAGAATTCTAGCAGGTTCCCTGCGCAAAGCGATAGAGACCACCCACATTGGATTAGAGAGGGGATGTGCTGCCTTTTTGCGACCCTACTGAGATGGCTACATGTTGCCTCCCTCGGATTTAGAGGTTGTCCTCCTCCACGAGATGGACGAGAAAGCAGCAGCAGCAGCAGGCGCAAGAGCCTCTGAACAACACGAGTGGCATTACGGTATTTGCTGCCACAGTCGAGGTCGGGGTGGCTACGCGGAAGCCGAAGCGAGTCACGCTTGCCACGCGCCTTTCTCTTTGCTTGTGCACTTGCTCGCGTGCATTATGTGAATGGGGTGGGGTGGGGTGGGTGGCTCCGCTTTGCTTCGCTCTCTTGCCTGGCTCTAGAGCGCCGGCCATCTAAGAGAAGGTCATGCCCAGACCAAGCTGCGCACGCTTGATGTTGTCCTGAGCACCACATAAACCAGCAAGCGAGCAAGCAAATGCAGCAATAAGTGAACATCCTCCCTGGAAACCTCCCATGAGCTCGCAAGCAGAGAACGAAGATTCTGAGTCCGTACATGCTCATGCGACTTGAGAATCCACGAGTAGTTGGCCTCAAGACGGCCGATGCGGGTGCCCCACACGAGGCCCATGCCCACAGACACGCGCGTGTCATCCGCCAGGTTCTTCATCCACTTCTTCTCGTCCAGCAGCCGGTCCCATGTGGTCAAATTGCCTGCGTTCGCAAAGAACTGGCCACGAATGCCCAGCGCCTACAGTCACGCACACAACAGCAACAGCAGCAACAACACATGTACACTCCAATCAGACCCCAGATCGCAACAAAGCTCTTGCAGTCACTGAAAACAAGTCACAGTCCGAAACAAGACCACGTACAGCGATCAACGGTAGCGGAACGGGGAAGCCCACGCTTGCCGTGCTGTTGTACGTCACGTCGCCGCCCAGAGAGTCACCCGCAGCCACGCCACCATCCAGCGGAGACGCACGCGGACCAATGCCCTTGTGGTTGAACCCACGCACGTTCATGGGGCCGCCCAGGAAGAAGCGGTCGCTGATCCGTGCCGGACGGTCCTTCTCGGCGCCGTACGACTTGACCGTGCCAAGGTGGTACGAGAGACTGAAGTTGAGGACCGGAAGCCCAAAGAGCAGCGGCCCCACCGACGCGTGCTTCTGGCCTGAGACCTCCGCCTTGACGAACTTGACGTCGCCCACGAGACCGGCGATCTCCGTCGAGTATCGGAAAAGTCCACCCGAAGTTGGATAAACCGTGTTGTTGCGCGAATCGTCCGTGAACACGTACTTCACACTCGTCTTGGTGGACGGCATGGCCTCCGCTAGGATGCTGGGCGATGCACGGTAGGCCGTGGGGATCTTGGGGTCGCGACGCGGCAGCAGGTCGCGCCAGCCCACGTTGAGCGACAAGTCGTGCACGCCTTCATAGTCGCTGATAGAGATGCTGCCAGCACGGATCTTCTCGTTGTACGAGCTCAGATACTCCTGGTTGTGCAGCTCGTTGGTGCCCATAGCGCTGAGATAGAGCGGCAGACCCAGGAAGCGCGGCTTCTTGAAGGTCGCACGCTGCGTGTTGCTGCCCGAGCGCGCGTACGTGGCGGCCACTGTGATCTTCTCCGCGTCGCCCAGTGCGTTCGACAGCGTCAGCGACGACTCCTGCTCGGTGCGTCACGCCGCAGCGTCATACCAGCGCACATACAAGCACTGGTGAGTGTACTGCTAACGTGGCTGCACCTCTTGCAGCGTAGAAACCACGGGCTCATGCAATACGCGCTTGGCTTTCACGTACACCAGCTTCGTCGTTGCCGTCCGTGGTGGCGCCCACATGCAGAGAGCGCCAGCTCTTCTCCTTCACCGTGATGGTGAGATCCGTCTCGTCGCGACGGCCCGAGCTGGCTGCGTAGGGCACAGCAGACAGTGAAGGATCGTTCAGTGACCAATACGTCGTAGCGAGTAAAGAGAGATCTTCGAGCAAGCGTCGTACCCTTGTCCAGGTCAATGTTGATGGACTCGAAGATGTCCAGCGCCTTGAGCTCCTCCGTGGCGCTGTTCAACGTCTCCATCAGCAGGCCAATGCGTTCCGCCGCATAGGCTTCCTGTATGGTCAGGATAGACGCGGAGGCAGTGCAAACAGCCACCAAATGGATCAGTCCGAGCACTTTCACAGCAGCTTGATCCTCAGCCAGCGCGTACCTGGAGCTCATTCTCGAACACCTCCGGCCTGCACGTCGCCATCCGCAGACCACACACACACACACATACTCGAGTCAGTCTTTCCGTCCCCAGCGCAGTACTTCACTGGGAATGGCCGCCAAGATCGGAGAAGCGCGAGCCCGAGGCGCCGATCCATTGGCTTCCGCGCGTCCCAGTGAGACTCATAGACAGACGACGCCAGACGTACTTGGTGCGCTCATTTCCCTTGAGGAACACCTTGCCCACACGCATGCGCGGACCCCACGGGTGCTGCGGCTCCTTCGCGGGCGGCGTCGTCTTGCTCGCCATCTTCGCCTCGCCTCGCCTCGCCTCGCTTCCTGCTCTGCTTGCGGTCCACGGCGGCCGCAAATTTTCCCCAAGTGCTGGCTACTTTTGGCCAGTAGAATCCACGCGCTTTGTCCGGAGATTGTCTCGCACTAAGCTTTGGGACTGTCCCAGGCCAGCGGAGACGATTGCCGGAAGTTGAGACTATGCCTTGCTCTCAAGGATAAAAGTGACAAAAGGAACTTCCAGTGACAAAAGAGGTGTCCAGTGACAAAAGGGGTGTCCAGTGGCAAAAGGGGTGTCCAGTGACAAAAGGTGCCCTTGGTGGGTCGCTGCTCCTTCGCTTGTCAGTTCACGCCTCGATACCAAGCCGAAGCTGTTGGAGGAAGATGGCGACCATCTGGAGGCGCATGCAGCTCATGATGGCGGGCACCACGCCCGCCAGACGGTTCCAGGTGTGAGGGCGCTGTCTGCAACGCCGCTGGCGAGCTGCGGTTGCGCTCGTGGCTCACACATCCTGCTGTTTGGCGTGCGGATGAATGCTGTGTCGTGACTGCAGGAGGAGGCGGACGTGGGTGTCGTGGCGGTGCTCTCGTGCTTCCGCGACTTGAAGCTGGACCCGGCGAACGCGGACAGGTACGTACAGCGTCCTGCTGTGTCCTAATAAGGCGTTATGGCTGTATGCAGAGGCATTGACTCGCTCGCCCGGTGCCGGTGCGGTGGTGCAGAGAGCACGGCCAACTCTTCGAGGAGGCCGTGGCGCTCATCGAGAAGAAGAAGTTCCCGCAGCAAAAGCAGTACGTGCAGGAGCAAGTGGAGAAGCAGGTGCGTCACGCCTAGATCCCTCTTTCTCTTTCTCCCTCCCTTGCTTGCATTTTACTAGAAGCGCTACTAAGCTACGTGGCTGTGTCTCTCGGGGACCAGGTCCAGCACAGCTTCGAGGCCATGCTGCGTGTTCCGCGCGAATCAGAGAAGGCACAGCCCAAGATCTCGCTCTCAGGTTTTGAGCGCACGAACGACGTAGCGGACAAGGTACGCACTCACGGGATGCAGCGGTAGTTCTGCTCCGCTCGTCAAGGCTAGCAAATTGATGGATGCGGTGGCGTGTTGCTCCATGCAGCTCGGTATGACCGAGAGCTTGCAGGATCTGCTGGGGTTCACCTTGAGTGTGGAACAGTCGAGCATCCCGGACGCGGGTGAAGGCGTCAAGCTGCGCGGCGCCGCGTCCATCGGCTCCATGGTGGCGCTCTTCCCGGGTACTGTGTACCTCTCGGAACACTACAAGAAGGTACATGCTCACTGCCATGCAGTTGCCTTGTGCCCCCTTTTCCTTCAGTTCTTCTTGGCTCACCAGCTTGTGCATTGGTGAAAACAACAGCCGCAGTACCTCCAGGAACTCTCGAATAACCCGTATGCACGCGCTCGCTTTGACGGTGTGATCATCAACGGCAAGAACGCATGTAAGTCCCTCGTGCATATACAGAGTCCTGGAAAAGCTGCTTGATGCTCAACTCGGCCAGCTAACCTGGATGTGTGTGTGTGCGTGTATGTGTGTGGTGTCCTCCACTGTCCAGCTTCGACACCTCGCAACCCGCTGGCTGTGGCTCACAAGATCAACCATCCGCCGGCCGGCACGACGCCCAACGTCGTTCCCTTCGCCTTTGACTTCCCACTCACAGGTTCGATACGACGTCCGACTGCTGGACGTTTGTCGGATGACGAGAAAACTGACGTGCTTGTGGCTGCTTTGGCGCTCTCGTGTCTCGTCCAGAGCCGTTCACGACGGAGGAATACCAGGAGCTCATCCCAAACTCGTTCGTGGCTACACCTTCGCGGCTCTCAATGTTCGGCAAGCGCGTGGTTGTCCACGTACGTCCACAGCAGTCTGAGCAGGCCAATCGAACTCTAAAGCTCGAGTTCTGCTTGTATCGGAGGCCCTCTGCGTCCTATGCAAGCACAGACGAACTAGATCTGACGGGCATTGGTGTTTGTTCGCTTGGCTATCCGTGAATCATATCCAGGGACTGGCTTTCATCGCCACGGAGGACATTGAAGACGAAGACGAGCTGTTCCTGAACTATCGGTGTGTGCGTGCTCCCACCGCTTCTCAGCCGCGCTTTCAGCACTAACTCGTATCTGTGGGTGTGTGCTGCTTTGTGCTGGCCAGGTACAACCCCGACCACGTCCTCCCCGACTGGTACACGCCCGTAGACATTGATAGCGACCGTGCCATGTGGAAGTAGTCGCTGCGCCGACGTCGCTGCCACGCACGCCATCTAGGTGGTCTCCAGCTGAGAAGCTTGCCAATAAGAAAAGAACACATGCATTGCTGTGCTTAAATGTGAATTGCGAGTCTCGTGCGGCCTGCCACGGCGTCACTAGCGCTTCGACCGTAGATCTTCGCTGCAAAGAGCGTCATCACAGCCTAAAAAGCACTTTTGCCGATCCAGGACGCACGAGAGTGCAGTGGTGCGCCTCAGGTGGGCGGGAGGTCCAGTACTCCACACTCCAGTGCTAATCCAGCTTACTTGGGGAACTCGGCGTTGTTGGAAAGGATGATCCCGACAATGACGCCAAAGATGCCCAAAGCGCTGGCAAAGATCTCCACGATCAGGATTGTCACGTACAGCGAGGCGTTCTGCGCGTCCGCGAGCACACAGCTGCTCCCAGCGATACCCACCGATAGACTGCGCATGGCCATATCCCAGAGCAAGACAGCAGAGGTGAGCGGTGTGCCTCTTTCTGCCTACACCACAAGGCTGCAAGGTCGTACCCGCTGGCGATGTTGGTGAGTCCCACAGCGACCCCCGAGCCAAAGACGGCGTAGCCAGCAAAATAGAGCGCCTGCTCGTTGATGGGGTCGTCCTCCGGGTTGCGCAGCGCTGGCTGGTTCATCTAGATGGGAGAAGCAAAAGCACAGAGAGATGAGCATATCGTTCGGTTAGTTGAGAGCCTCTGGGAATGCTTGGTAAGCTCTGCTACAAGACGCGATTAGCGAGATCCGCACCTTGCTCTGCAGGATGATGGCGATAATGACGCCGTAGATGGCCGTGGCTTCACAGAAAATGATGCTGTTCGCATTCGAATGAGGCGGAAAGTCAGCATCAGCCCATGCTGGCCGGATACGATCCGCTTCTCTACGGAGAGCGAGAAGTGGACGCACCTCACGAGGTTCTTGGAACGCACACGAGGAGCCTTCACGGCTGCACCCAGCAGACTCGAGCCCGTCACGAAGATGCCCCTGCTCCACGCCAATACAAGCGCAAGAACCCGCAGCATCAGCGTTAATGCCTATCTTCCGTCCAAGATCCATTCCATTCCTCCCTTGCGTGTGCACGTACCAGGCCGCGCCGACGATGGAGAAGGCCAGGCCGAAGGCCACGCCCATACTACCCCACGCGTACGGCGAGATGTTGCTCAGCACATCGCCCCAGCCTGCATGGAAGCCAACCGACCCAAGAGCTCAATGAGACCGCAATCCTAGCTTCCCTTCCAAAGAGGCGCTTCCCGTCGCGTCCAAACGGCGATGGTAGCACCATGGCAGGGACCATCATCACAGCTGTACCCGCGGGGCCACATGCTGGAGACAAGGCTTCCCTGCACAGGACGTACCTTGATTGAACAGCTCGTCCGTCGCCGTGCTCATGGTGTCGCCCGCCGCCGCTGCTTCTCGCCTCCACTTCCGCCTTCGCCCGTCCAAAACTCGAGCCAAAAGCAGGAGCGTTTCTCCTGACGCCCAAAACGCGCGCCGAGACAAGCCCAAAACTGTACGATCGGACTTAGTGGTGCCAAGCGCCCAAAATACGCCAGAGCGCAGCCTTCCAGACGGAGGCAGCCCAGCAAGTAGGAGGATGGCGGCGAACAAGGCGAACAAGTGCGCGCTGTACGTGGGCGGACTGGACCGCCAGGTCACGGAGCAGGGGCTCTACACGGCCTTCGTGCCCTTCGGCCCGCTCAAGTCGGTGCAGATCCCCATGGACTACAAGACGCGTACGCTCTCTGCATCCTTTGAGTCTCTGCGAGGAGGGCGGCACATGGCAGCCCGCTCACTGCGGCGTGCCCGCGGTCGCTTGTGTCCTTGCTGTGCGTGTCTACAGAGAACAGCAAGGGCTTCGGGTTCGTGGAGTTCGAGGAGGAGGCGGATGCGCAGGCTGCAATGGACAACATGGACGGTGCGTGTGCTGCTCTTGCGGTGGATGGCTCTTGCTTCTCGGCAATGCGTTCTCACTACGGACTGGTCGGCGCTGCTTGTGCGGCGTCGCTGTCTTGTGCGCCAGAATCGGAGCTCTTCGGTAGAACCCTGCGCGTGTCCATCGCCAGACCCGACCGCCCGAAGCTGGGCGCGAACAAGCCAGGTGCGTTGCGGCTCTCGTTGTGTCTGTTGTCATGCGGCGCTACTGGCCAGAGTTGCGTCCCGGGCTGCCGGAGGTAGGTGGCACGCGTGGCTGCGAATCGCCTACAACTGACACGGGACGCTCTGTTCAATGCACTGCTGCAGTGTGGGCGGAAGCCGACGACACTCCGTGCGTGACGTCGGAGGAGCCACAAGAAGCGGCCGACAGCACCAAGACGCAGTCGTCCTCGTAACTTATTAAGGCGCGTCGACCAACGAGTAGCTACGGGCGCAATAGACAGCGGCACGTAGAGCTCCACATGGGGTCGTGGTCGATCGAGGCTCGGCGCTACTTTGTCTGCAGTAAGAGCGATGGACCTCTACAGTAGAGAGCAGGGCGTCTTGGTTGTGCTACCATCGGGTGTGCTCCATCTACGTTGGTGTGTGGTTGGTATTGCTGAGCTGGACAAGCAGACAGACAAGACGGGCGCGCACGCCATCACGAAGCGCGTTGCATGTACCACCGGAGTCATTGCGCTGCGCACGTTCTGTCGGAGCGTATGACGCACGAGCCACGACGCCTCGTTTGTCTTCGTGAACCGTGCTTCTCGTGGTGAGACCAGCACGATCCCAATGAGGCCAGCAGACCTGTTGGTTCAATCGAGTGAAGGATGAAGATGTAATGGCTGCGGCTCAAGGCTCAAGGCTCAAGGCTGGCTTCTCCAGCCAGCACACGAACTGATATCGCACTGGAGGCGCAGCGCTGGGGCGTCTTGAGCGCAAACTATCTCGTCAACAGATGCCTATGCGTCAGCGGCCCAGACGGCGTTCGCAGTGGCTGCAGGAGTGCCTCCTGCGGCGGCGGCGTGGATTTCTGCTTCCATGCTGGGTGCCGGCAGCCCTGGCATCTCACAATCCAGAACCCAAAGATCAACCAGAAGCAGGCGCCACTCGTGCCACGGAACGCCACTCGCAGTCACACTCGCAGGCGCAGACACGGACGCGCACGACTCGCGAGGCTTTCGCGCCGGTCGTGACGCCATCTTCCTGGTCTGCTGCCCTGACGCACGCACGCACGCCCCGGAACGGGTGGCATGGCGGCATGGTGGCGCCAGGAGCTCCTCGGCCTGGCGGCATACAAACGCCAAGACGAATTCTATCACACCCGCCTGCTTGAACCAGGCGAACCGGCTTCTGACAAAATATTCCGACCCGACGATTCGTGGAGCTGAACTTTTGTGCAACTCTAAAAAAACGGCAGTCAGCCAGCCAATCGAAGGGCGGGGGACCCGATTCTGGCCAATCCGAGGCCCGCATTCTGGTCGCGCCTGCTCAGGTCCAAGGCAAAGGCACCAAACGCCCGAGCCGAAGCCCTCGCTTGCCAGACGCTCTATAGCTCTGACCTGCCACCTCGAGCGTCTGGTCGCCAGGAAGAGCTCGACGTATCATGCATGGACGTGGGGCTATCCAGCGCCTGGCGCATGCGCGAGATCGCGGTCATTCGCCCAAACGCGCCGAGCAGAGCAAGCAAGCGAGCCAAGTAGCAGCAGAGCCGAGAGCAAGCGCTGGCGGCCGCGACAGCCATGGACAGGTACAGCTACTCGCGCAACGGCGAGCTGGGCCGCGTGGATGAAAAGTGTCTCGTGCGCGTGCAGATCCCGACGGTGGACTCGGCGGAGGGCGGCAAGGTGCGCTACCACATCCGCATGACCAACGTGAAAACGCGGCAGTCGTGGGAGGTGGCGCGCCGCTTCTCCGAGTTCCTCAAGCTGCGCAACGAGCTGGTAGCGTTCTTCGCAGCGGCCGCCAAGAAGTGTCCGGGCTGCATCAACTACGAGAAGGTGCTGCTGCTCTTCGAGTTCCCGCGCAAGCACGTCTTCTCGAGCGTCACGCCCGTGGTCATCAACTACCGCAAGAAGGCGCTGCGCAACTTCGTGGCGCTGCTGGCCTCGCACACCTTCACCACCACGCCCAAGTGTCCGACTTGCAGCGGCTTCCCCTTTACAGGCGTGCGTGACTGGCTCACGACGGATCTGGTGCCGGGCAGCGCTGGCGCAGGCACCAACAGCGCCGATGGCTCGCCCACAAACGAGTCTATCCGCGATACAATGGACGTCAAGGACTTCACCAACTACTACGCCGTGTCCAACGCCATGGCCGTGGACAGCGAAGGCCGCTTCACCACCAGCGGCCGAGCCAAAACTGCCGCGGCGTCCAAGAAGCCGCGTCCTAGTCGTACTCAGGCCAAGGAGCAGCAGAAGCCCAAGCCGACGTTCGACCCTGTGGCCAAGGAGGACCCACTGCTGTCGCCCTCTTCCTCTCCCTCGCCCTCGCCCTCCAGTGACAGCGCGTCTTCCACGGCTTCGAGCAGCGCGCCGTCCCCGCCATCCACGGGACCGACGGCCATGCCGGCGCCAGCTCCGGCTGCTGTGACTCGCAAGAGCTCAGTGGACGGCAGCGAGGAGGAGGAGAAGGAGGAGGAGGAGGACGACGAAGCGTTCTCGTCCTTTGTGGCGTCTACGGTCGGACGTGACGCCGTGTCAGACGCACAGAAGCAGCCAGTCAATGAGCCACAGCCGAGCAAGGAGAAGAAGCACTTCAAGTTCACGCGCAGCTCGAGCGCGCGGGAATCCATGGAGCTGCGCGACAGCAGCATGATCGACATGGACAGCCTGGACGACGAGGACGAGGACGAGGACGTGAACCTGGACTTCATGAACAAGGCGTCGCTGGCCACCAAGTGATTTGCCAGCGACACGAGACGCGAGGGCTCAAGGGCTTTCGCTCCGTACGGCGCGGCGTGCTGCGAGCCACAGCAGCGTATTATATAGAGTTTGCACGCCACAATACATGCGTCTAATAGGAACCACGCGTTCGTCTTCTCCCCATGCAGGTGCAAGCGAGGCCGAAGGGCTGCGCATGGATCGCTTCTGTATCTGCACCATCGGTATGAGGTGTCGACCGCAAAGAACATGTCCGCGGGGGTTGGAGATGAATTTATTGATTGATGGTGTTGGCGGGTGCAGATGCAGTCGCAGGCCTTCTTGCAAAGCTGTGCGCGACTGCACTCCCTCCACCAGCTTCATGAACGACGCAAGCCAGTTAAATATATACGGGAGATGAAGCTGGAAATGTACACTCGGGATACGCCCACGCCTCGGCCAAAGCAGGCAAAGCGGCCGAGACGCAGCGTCCTCGCCCACTGGAGGCTCACAGGCGCAGCCTCCTGGCAGGCGAGGCCCGATGCCGACACCGATACCCACGCCGACTCCGACTCCGACTCGCGCTTAGAAGTCGGCGTCCAGCGTGAACACCTGCTCCTCGGCAGCGACACCCACGCCCGCCTTGGAGTACTCGCCCACGCGCTTCTCGAAGAAGTTGGTCTTGCCCTGCAGCGAAATCATGTCCATCCAGTCGAACGGGTTGGGCGAGTTCCAGATCTTGGACACGCCCAGCGCGTACAGCAGACGGTCGGCCACAAACTCAATGTACTGGCACATGAGCGTCGAGTTCATGCCGATGAGCTCCACGGGCAGCGAGTCGCGCACGAACTCGCACTCGATCGTCACGGCGTCGCGCACAATCTCGTGCACACGAGACTCGGGCAGCTTGTTCACCAGCTTCGAGTACATGAGGCAGGCGAAGTCGCAGTGCATGCCCTCGTCGCGGCTGATGAGCTCGTTCGAGAAGCTGAGGCCAGGCATGAGTCCACGCTTCTTCAGCCAGAAGATGGAGCAGAAGGAGCCCGAGAAGAAGATGCCCTCCACGGCCGCGAAGGCCAAGATGCGCTCCGCGTACGCCGCGCGGCTCGAGTCGCACCACTTGAGCGCCCAGTTGGCCTTCTTGGTCACACACGGAATCGTCTCGATGGCGCGCAGCAAGTGGTCCTTCTCCACCGCGTCCTTGATGTACGTGTCAATCAGCAGCGAGTAGACCTCCGAGTGGATGTTCTCAATGGCGATCTGGAAGCCGTAGAAGCAGCGCGCCTCAGGCACCTGCACCTCGTTGGAGAAGTTCATGGCCAGGTTCTCGTTCACGATGCCGTCGCTGGCCGCGAAGAAGGCCAGCACGTACTTGATGAAGTGGCGCTCGTTGTCCGACAGGCCGACCCAGTCCTTCATGTCGTGCGCCAGGTCCAGCTCCTCGGCCGTCCAGAAAGACGCCTCCGCCTTCTTGTACATCTTCCACACCTCGTGCTCCTGGATCGGAAACAGCACGAACCGGTTCGGGTTCTCGCGCAGGAAGGGCTCCGGCAGCAGCTCGCCGTTCAGCTCCTTGCGCTTGTACTCCGAGATGAGCTTGCCGGCGTCGTCCTTGTGCACAAAGTCCAGCGCCGCGCCCTGCGGGTTGTTCTCCATCTCAGGCTCCTCCACCTTCTTGGTCGCGAGTTCGGGCGTCGTGGCCACCATCTTGCTGCTGCTGCTGGGCGAGGAGGGACTGGCGCGGAGGCTCGAGCGGGGCCGGAGTGATTGTCGCTTGGGTGCTCAAGAGGCAATTCCAAAGTGACTCTGCGGCGGCGGCGCCGACCGCAGTCGCGGGCCCAGGAGATCTGCTCGGCCAATAGTGAAACCAAGAGCAATCGTCGGGGAGAGAGGCCTGGGGAGCGCGCGAAAACCCGCTCCAAGGCAACCGCGACTCGCGCGCTTTTTCCGCCTTTCACTTGTCCGGGAGGGTCGCCGGCGGGTGGGCGGACCATAGTGAAACCAAGTGAGCGCGGACAGGATGATGCGCCGGGGCCATCATCAGGCGGGGGCCCACGTCGCTGCGGTCGCACTCGACCAATCACAGCCGTTGGCGCGCCATTTCCCCCTACCCACGCGCCGCGGCGTGGACCACATCACGGAACCTCCTTCGCGCCAAGCTCGTGGCGAGTGAGCGCGTCTCCCGCGCATACAAAAAGCAAGACAAACGCGGGAAAGCGGCGACGTGAAATCCGGCGTTTGAATTTGAACCTAGTGACCAATCAGCGCCTCGGAGCCAAGCTGCACAGCTCCTGGTGCCGCACTGGGCACAGGAGGGGCCCCAGCCATGCCGTGCTCGGTGCTGGGCGACTCGGCCCCCGGGACACGCAGCATGCTCCTGCTGAGGAGCTGGGGTGCGCCTTCCCCAAGACGCGCAAGGTGGCGGCGGGCCCCCGGGAGATCGACGGCTGCTGCGCTGCACCCAACCTCGTCATTGAAGTTGGTGGATACCAGCACAGGCAAGCACTCCCAAGGCCATCGGCCTCTACCTGACCAGAGAACTGGCCAAGCACTACATCTTCATGCCCCAGCACGACTAGAGAAGTTGGTGGTGCCTGCATTCATCGTAGTGGAGACCCAGACTGCGGTTGGCGCTGGATGAGGTTGAGGTTGGCATGGTGAAGACTCGCCTTTCAGTGGCTTCAGCGGCGAGGGACACACCAACCGTGCCGCCTTCCGCCTTCCGCAGCACCAAGGCCCAGTGGTACGCGGCCCAACGGCGAGACCACCTGAAGCAAGAACGGCTACGGAGCCTGGAAATCGAGCCAACAACTCTCTATCAACATTCGCGCCTCTAGAGGCGTTTATAGCTGCCGCGTTTGACGCGCTAGGAGCCCGCCACCGGCGGATCTTGGACGTCTTTGAGCTGTATTTGGGCTGTTGTCGGTGGCGTAGCGGTGCTCCCCCGCCACCAGGCCGTCCTGCCGCCGTTAGCGACGATATCGTGCTGCGAGGCCAAGGAATGGCGACTGACGTGGAGGTGAGCGACGGGGTGTCGATAAGCGACAGTGAGGAAGCGGGCGTGGGTGCGTCTCCATCACTGCTTCCTAGCTTCAGCCCTTTGAAGAGTTTGGCTCGTTTAACCCGCTCGTCCCTCCTGGCATCAACGCAGAATGAGTGCGGCACAGCCAAGAACCAATGTATCGACGTGGCTCCTTGGGCAGTGTGCAGTGAGTGCATCGGGGCACAGAGGCATCTAGTGGCCACGGGTATATTCTACTATGCTGCTTGCTTCGTGAAGCACGCTTCCGCGTGGCAACCGCGTGCACGCCAAACGTGACAGCCCGGCGTGCTTCTCGCCAACTCCAATTTGTCCAAGCACCAAAGCAAGTCAAAGCCAACATCAAACCGTATGCAAACCCAAGGTCCAATGAAAAGGTCACCTCGCCCCTCGCCTCCTGCCTCCAGCAGCTCCAAGACTCCAGGATCTGCTGGCCCACACTTGCGAGCCTATTCACTATCGGACGAGGACCCAAAGAGCTCGTTCTTCTCAACCTCGCGGTTGTCGGCAGGCTTGTCCTCTGCTGCCGTCGACTCCGGCTCCGTCTTGGCCGGTGCGCTGGTCGCGACATCCACCTCGGCCTCCTGTTCGTCGTCGCTCGAGTCCGAGCCAAAGAGCCCCGTGGGGTCATCCTTGGCCGTCGCACCCTCATCCTCCGAGCCCGAGTCCACCCGTGCACGCTTGTTGCGCTTCTCCGCCAGTTTCTTCATGGTTGGGTCGCGGTTCTTCATGTCCTCAATGGACATACTGGCGTCTCCATCCGCATCCAGGTCGTCCTCCTCGTCGTCGTCGTCAATAAAGCCGGCGCCGTCCTCATCCTCCATGTCGCCTTTCTTGCGCTTCTTGCCGCCTTTCTTCTTCACCACCTTCTTCTCCTCCTCCTCCTTCTCGCGTTCGCGCCATCCCTCGTGCAGCTTCTTGAGCCGCTCGTCCTGCTTCAGTCGGACGTTCTCACGATGCTTGCGCATGTCTTCCTCCTTCACGCGGGCTTCCTCCTGCTCGCGTGCAATGCGCTCTTCGTATTCGCGCAGCATCTTGCGCTGTGCCTCGATCTCCAGGCGACGTTTCTCCTCCTTCTGCCGTTCAAACTCCAAGTGATAGCTCGCCTTGGTCAGCGTGTCACCGCAGAACTTCTCGTGGTCCGACACCTTCTCCTTGTCGAAGGGCAGGCTGCTGCTGTGGTGGTGCTTCTTCTTTTCACTACCACTGCTCGACGACGTACGACTGCTCGCCTCCGCCTGCTGCAACAGGAAGCGGAAGATGCGCTGCGCTCGCTTTAGGTCCAGGATGGCGCGCTCCACGTCCGCCATTGTCCGCTGCGACGCCACTGCCGCTCCACCTCCAGGTCTCGCAGGCGCCGCTGATTCCTGTCCCAGGGTGGCGACTGCGTAGTCCTCCTGCGCCAAACCCACGTTGTACCAAAGACGCAGATCGTTTGGCCGCATGTGCAGGCCGCGCGAGAGTGTCGAGATGCACTTGGGGTAGTCCTTGGACTCGTAGTAGGCCTTGGCCAGGTAGAGCAGCACCTCCAAGTCCTGGCCGTTGTAGCACTTGTTGAGACACACCGTGTAGAGCTGGATGGCCTCGCCGTAGCGTTCCTCGGCCACGAAGATGTGTGCCAGGTTGATCCAGGCGTCGGGCATGTCCGGACAGGCCTCGCGCACCTGTGAGAAGATCTGCTTGGCCAGTTCAAAGTTGCCCTTCTCGGCGATCATGATGCCGAGTCCGTTGGCCGCGTAGATGTTGTTCGGGTGCGTGGTCAGGATCTTCTTGTAGTACACCTCGCTGAGCGACATGTTCTTCGTGTAGCGGTTCTTCTCGCCCAGGTTGCTCATGAAGATGTTGCCCATGGACAGGAAGGCGTACGGGTCGTTCTTGAGTCCAGGCATGCCCATAACCTTCTCGAACTTCTTCTGCGCCAGCACCCACTCGCGCTTCTTCAGGTGCATGTTGCCCTGCAGCAGACAGGCTTCCGCGCACGTCGGGTCCGTCTCCAGCACCTTCTCAAAGGCCTTCATGGCCTCCGTGTCGTTGCCACGGTCGCGCAGCATGCAGCCCAGACGCAGCAGACAGTCAATGTACTTGGGAAAGACCTCTAGGATAGCGTCATAGAGCTTCTTGGCGCGGTCACGGTCGCCCATCTCTTCGTACACGCGTCCCATGTTGTACAGGATGGTCACGTTGGCTTCCGTGGGTTTCGGGATGTCCGCCGCGTCTTCCGCCAAAGCATCCGCTTCTTCCGACTTGCTCTCTTCGTTCGTGCTGCCGTCGTCGCTGTCCAGCTGCTTGAGCGCCTGCTTGAAACAGCGGATGGCATCCGCCGTCTTGCCCACACGCTGCTGCAGCACGCCCAGATTCACATACACCTCCATGGGCACGCGCTCCGACGCGTTCTTCATGACCTTCTCGGCCGCGATATAGGACGAGATCGCGATAATCTGGTCCTTCCGCTCGGGAGACGAGTGCAGCAGCTCAGCTGTACCGATCAGCGCCTCCACGTTGCCGGGCTCGAGCTCCACCACACGACGCAGCAGCACGATGGCCTCGTCCTTCTTGCCCAGCTTGCCGTACACGTCGCCCAGCAGAGAGAGGATCTCCACGTTCTCGGGGTAGCTCTTGTTGGCCTTTTCAAGATACGTGGCGGCTTTGGCGAACTCCTTACGCTCGTAGTACATCTGCGCCAATCCGAACCAGGGCAACACGAACTTGGGCCACAGCCGCCCGGCATTGAAGTAGTAGCTGTACGCGTCCTTGTACTTGCCTTGCGCGTGGCAGCCGCGACCCATGAGGTAGCAGCTCTCCGAGCGGATCTCCTTGATCTTGGTGCTATGGAAGGCGTTGCCAGCCAGCGTGAACATCTTGTCGTAGTTCTTGCGCGCGATATTGGTGGCGCTTGCCGATTCGTCGCGGTACGGGCCGTCCAGCCGCACACTGGAGGGCGTCACGGCGTCTTCGTCCCGACTGATATACGCCACATATTTGTCGCCCAGGCAAATAATTTGGCCCGGCGCCAGCTCCGCCGAGATGTCCTTGGACGTGGCCACCACAGTGGAGCCACGCACGACGCTCACAGTACAGGGGAGCGGGATCCACTGGGAGAAGTAGTGGTTGGCCAGGTGGTTCAGTACCGTCGGACTGGTCTTGTCAATGGCGTGGGCGTGGTGGATCATGGTCATGAAGCGTGAGCCCTCGTCCCGGATACTGGCGGCGCGCTCTTCACGGCTCTGGCTGGCCAATTGCCAGATGGCGTTGGCAATCACAGCGTCGACATTGGTCTCGTCCAGCGTCGCAGTGTAGCGCATGACAGCACGCGCTTTCTCCACGGCGCCCAGGTGGTAACAGCAGTAAGCGAAGCACATGCGCATATTGGCGGCTTGCGGACTGCGCGGATGCAGCTTGATGGCATCCAGATAGAGTTTCTTGGCGTCCTTGTACTGCTTCTTGCGGTACAGCAGCAGCGCCTTGCCCAGGATGGCCGGCAAGTTGTTCTTGTTGGAGATCAAGACGCTCTTCAGGAAACGGTCGGCACGGTCGTCCTCGTTCTTGGCCATGAACATGAGCGCTTTGCCCACGAGCGTCATCGGGTGCTGGTGGTCCAGTCGGTCTGCGCGCTGGAAGTAGCCCACGGCGCGCTGTGAGATGGCCTCGCGCTTCTTCTCGTCCTCTTCGTTCCACATGGCGTTCACGGCGTGGCTGGCCAACGCGTTGAAGAACTTGATGCGGCACATGCGCGACGCATTGTCCTTGTAGATCTCCTCGATGCCTGCACAGCACGCGTAGCCACCTCTAGTGTTAGCCCCCCCCGTTCGGATACACTCCTACGTCACCAGTAGCCTACCTGGCTCGGACGCCACGGCCAGGATCTCCTGGAACTGGCTCACGTGCCCCTGGTTATAGTACTCCACCTGCAGCACCCAAAGACACACACAACGCCGCCTCGCTCTCTCTTAGTCCTCTTGCACCCTGATCTAAGGTAGAGGGAGGCGTTCCCCGTCCCCGCTAACGCCAATGCAACAGGCAAGTGGTGGGATCGCATGCCGAGACGTACGGCGAACTGCAGCCAGACGTCGAGCGGCGCCACCTCGGCGCGCAGGATGTCAATGATATCATTGACGTCCTCGGGCAGCTCGTCCGCGTACACCTCCACCGAGTCCTTCGAGTTCTTCACGGGGATCAGCAGCGCGCGCGCCGCGGTCTCCTCGTCGTCCGCCATCTCCCTGCTTCTTGGCCCCGCGTCGAACTTTGTCTTTGTTGGTGTTCGCCTGCTGCTGCGACGCCATTTGTCTCGGCGAGCGCATAATGAAACCAAGTGAGTCACGTGTGCCGAATTAGCCACGTACGAACATTTGGGGGCGACTACGAGCGGACGCCCCCAAATTGTCCACGGTCTCCTCTAGTTTTTTTTTTCATTCAAATTGCGCCCGTCGAGCTCGGCGTAAAAAAGGCCGGATTTAGCGGGACGCCAGTACTAGCTGCCGGATTAAAAAGAATAGGAGAATGTGGCGGTAGTTCTATAAAACCGAGTGTGGAGGTTGCCTTCCGGAGTTTTAAGCGTCAAACTCCCGAGGGCAAAAAACACTTGGTCTTTGTAAACTGCATTTTATTTTCCTTTATTTTCCATTTTATTTTGTCATTCTTGCCCCCTCGCACCTCCAAATACGCGCCGTTAAATGGCTTCTGGCATCGCGGCTGGGCGAGGACACGATGGCCATGCGCGCGCTCGGATGGGGCGACCGAGACCTGTACGCGTTGCTGGTGCTCTTCCGTGAGCATCTGCGGCACTACGTCTACGCCTCCATGGACGACTTCGCGACGGCCGTGCACGCCGAGATGCCAAGTGCGTCATCCCGCCGCGTGTTGCGTTGCGACGCGAGCTGCAGTTGGGGCTCTGGCGGCCCGCTTTGACGCCCACTACGACTGCATCCGCGGCGCTGAGTGAGCGTTGTTTAACGACATTTTTTGCTGGTATAATGCTGCTGCGTATGCGCGCAGACAAGCAGGTAGTGGAGATCCAGGAGATGGTGCGCGCGCTCATGATGGAGTTCGGAGTGGTGCTCAGCACCAAGAACTTCCGCAAGGATGGTACGCCCGAAGCTTTGTATCTCGCGCTGTGGTGGATAGCTCTGGTCTCTGCTTCTAGCTGTAGCTGATGTGGTTGTATCGCGCAGTGCTGCGTGTGGGTAACCAGGAGGTGTGGGTGTACGAGCACCTGTACGAGTCCATCAGCGAGATGGCGGAGAACAAAGCCGGCGGCGGTGTGTGGCTGCCCGACGAGCTGACTCGCTTCTTCCAGAAGGCCATGCAGTACCGCAAACTCTTCCAGCCCAACCAGGACACGTACTTCTCGCGTATCCAGATCTGGGGTATGTCACGTCTCCCGTGCCACTTCCACCGACTGCAGCCCAATGCTGCAGTGCGAGAATGCAGACACACTCACTGCTTGGAGGCGGGACTCGTGGCTGTATGCTGTGCGCAGGGAAATCAGTGGCAGACACCAAGAGCAAGTTTTACGCGTTGCGGGACATGTACATGAAGGAGAAGAAGCTGCTGGTGCGCTTGCCACGTGAGTCCTTTGAACTCTTCGTTGCTCTATAGCTGGCGCTGTGTGGTTGGCTCCAGCCACACTGAGCTTAACGCGAAGTGTTCCGTGTATATGCGGTTGTGTTGTCCGTTGCAAAGCTCGGAAGCAGGTGGACGCGACGCGGTTCGATCTCATGAAGGTGCTGTTCGACAAGGTTCCTCCAGCCCCGTGCGAGAAGAAACCAGACACTGTAATATCCAAGAAGCAGCCAAA
>JAADYK010000468.1:0-19589 GCA_023338225.1 Halophytophthora batemanensis
GCGCAAGAGAGACATGGATCCCGGCTGCTCAAGACCACGAGTCTTCCACTCGTTCTAGACACACCAAGGACAAGTCGCGACGAAGGCATACTCGTGCTGCGGGAGAACCAACCGCATCATCACCAGCGAGAAGATATCTTCGTGCTCGCACTGCAGTCTGACGCGTCATGGACACCACGTGCACCATCTACTTGAAGAACGAACACCTGCTCACTCGTGCTTCTGGAGTCCTGGTGCCTGGAGGTGCCTACTCCGCGGTTGTCCGTTGTGCGTGAACTTGCTCACTATTCATCGACCCAAAAAAAAACCGGTATATCTTCGAAGGCCAGGACGGTATTTTGGTATCTCGTGGTAACTTTGGAATGTATCAAGGCACCTTGGGAAGCAGCCAATTCGGAAGACATGGGGGAAGGCGCAGAGCCGTCGCGGATCCTGGACCACCTCTTCCTGGGCTCCAAGGCGCACGCGCGCAACAAGGAGCTGCTGCAGTGTTTACACATCACGCACATCCTGAATGTACGACGCCTCTCTCTATCTGTGCATCGCTCTCGTTCTCGGCAACGAAGTCTCTGCTTGGGTGCGTGTCTTCTGGCTGTTGGGCTGCCATTGACCATTGACGCGGCCTGTGGGCGTGGCACTGCTACTTGGGGTCGCAAAAGTGCAGGTAACGCCGCCCAAGACCACGGACCCCGTCGCGGGTGTGCCCAACTTCTTCGAGAAGGACAAAGTCTTCATGTGCGTCACTACAAGTCCAGCGTCTAGTCGCGACGTGTAGCTTCCATCTCCCCGCTCTCCCGCAGCGCTGCTAACACGCAAAGTTTCTGTTCTGCTATCTGCTACAGCTATCGTCGCTGTCCAGTGTTCGACAACAAGGCTGAGGATATCTCGAGCGTGCTGGAAGGCTGCATCGCCTTCATAGATCAAGCCAAGTTCTATGGTAATCCTTCGGAACTCTCGCGCCTTTCTCGCTTCTACTTTGCACAAGACAGCAAGGCGGCTACTAACGATGGTCAAGTGTGGCATGCGCTGCGCTTTCTGGTGTCGTGACCCGCAGGCCGAATCCTCGTGCACTGCAACAAAGGCGTGAGTCGCTCCACGTCCATGGTGGTGGCTTACCTCATGAAGCTGCACAGTATGAGTTTCGAGCAGGCCATGGTCTTTGTGATCGAGCGTCGATCCATTGCCAACCCGAACGCCGGCTTCCGACGCCAACTGGAAGAGTACGGACGCCGACTCAAGCGCGCCAGGCCCACCGAGAAGCGCGTGCGAGTTGCGCGTGGACCTGTGGGGCCGTCCTTACCTCCGTCAGCTCCAGACAAGAGCGCCAAAGCGTCCAGTGCTGCTATCGGCCCACAGCTGCCTCCACATCTCGCTCGAGGTCCACAGATGCCCTCTGGCTCTGAAGCGGCTGATGAGAAGGCGGAGAAGACGCAAGAGAAGCCTGAAAAAGTGGTTATTGGACCCAGTCGTCCTCCAAGCGCCAAGCGTCGACGTGCTGAAGCGGAAGAAGATGATAATGCTAATGTTGAGGAGAAGAGGTCGGGGGATTCGAGCCCGCAGAAGAAAGCGGCTCGAGTGAACCAGAACTAACACGGCGTTTGGAAGTACTGAGCGTATCCAGGCGTCGAAATGACACGTGGCTACCCCCATTGCTCCCCAAAAAGGTACAACACGCGTATATTTTGTCTGCAGTTTATCCCGAGCGGTTGGTCGGCTCGAGGACAGCGGTTCTTGTCGCGTTGAGCTACTGTGGAGGCTGTCCACGCATGATGAAGCCGTCCTCCTGGTACGAGAAGTCGTCGAAGTGGTGGCCTTCACCGTTCTTCTTGTTCACGGGAGAGTCCACAGCCGCCATGTTCTGGAACATATCCGGGACGTTAGTGATATCGGCCTCGCCTGTGACATCCGGGACGAAGGGCGCTTCGATCTCTTTGCGCATGAGTTTGTCCCAGTCGATGGACTCAAAGAACGGATGCGCCATAATGTCGCGGCCACCGTTGGGTCCTCCGCCAAGCCGACGCGCCGGGTCGCGGTTCAGCAGCTTCGAGATTAGCGAACGAGCCGTGGGGGTGATGTGGGATGGGTAGATCACTTCGGACTGCATGATGTTCTTGAACATCTGCCGGCGGTTGCGATCCACGAAGGGCGTACGGCCCGTCAGCATCTCAAAGAGCAAGATACCGTAGCTCCACCAGTCCACAACCTTGCCGTAAGGTTGGTGACGTAGCAGCTCGGGCGCCATGTACTCAGCTGTGCCGCAGATCGTCTTCATGCCTGAATCAGCCTGCGATGCACGGATGGCGCCTTCGATGATCTGGCCTTCTTTTGACAGCCCAAAGTCCGTGAGTGCGATGTTGCCCTTGGGGTCCATCAAGATGTTCTCGAGCTTGAGGTCGCGGTACGCGATCTGCTTGCTGTGCAGGTGCATGAGTGCTGTGAGCAACTGTGCCATATACAGCCGCGTACGTTCCTCCGAGAACCGCTTCGACTTGCGCAAATGGTAGAACATGGAGCCACCGGGGTAGTAGTCCATGATCAGGTAGAGTTTGTCGGCGTTCTGGAATGCGTACCGCAGTCGCACCACGTATGGGTGGTTGATCTCCTTCAAGATATGCTGTTCAGCCTTGGTGTTCTCGATCTGGTCGTTCTTGATAATATGCGCCTTCACGAGGATCTTCATGGCGTAGATCTGGCCAGCGTTCTTACCGTCCTTCTTGCGAACTAGCAGCACCTTGCCGAAAGCACCACGACCCACCACCTTGAGCAGATCAAAGTCGTTGATGGACAACGGCCGCTTCTCGGCTTCCTTCGCCAGCTCCCGTTGTCGCATGGCTGCCTCACGCTGCGCGTGCTCAGCCAGTTTCTCCTCGGACGGCACCTTAACCGCCGCGGCTCCAGGGCCCATACGCGGAAGTTTGTTGTGCAGCATCATCTGCAGGTCGCAGCAGCCGGAGCACACGCGTTTAGGCTCGCTGAAGCCCGGCAGGAACAAGCGGTCGGAGCACGACGTGCACACGAGACGCAGACACATCCGACAGTATCGACGACGGTGCAGCACGAACGTGTTCTTGCACAGGTAGCAGCAATTGTCGTCGTCTCCTCCAGGCCGCTGGCGGGGTCGCTGTTGCGCTTCCACTGTCGGTCGACGACTGCCACGGATGAACGAGTCGGAGCGTGCCACGAACGTGTCGTGCACCCACTCGAGCGTGAGTTCCACTTCGCCGTTACCATGAGCGGTTGGGACCTTTTCATCTCGCAGTGAGAACCAGCGACGATCAGCACGATTAAGTCCCACGTCGCTCATACTCACCACCACTTGCCCCAGCGTCGAGTTGATGGGAAAGGAACGGTCTTTGACCATGACCACTACTGTGGCTTCGCTGGACGTGACGGGGAAGGAGAAGGTCTGGTTCCACTCCGGGTCCATCGTGTGCTTGTGGTTGCCCACTGTCTCCTTCTTCTGGCCAGCGCACTGCACCAGAGCGAAGGGATTGTTGTACGGCTGGCCGGTCAGACGTGCACGATTGATAGTCACGATGAGTTTGTTGGGGAAAGTGGCGCGGATGGCGTGCAGCGAGTCCTCGATGCCGTTAGCGATGCTCTGCAGGAAGACAAAGGCAGACGTCTGCACGGAATGGACGGTCCACTCCCGGTTGTTGGCCTCACCTGACGTCCTCCCGACAGAGAGCGAAGTACAACCCAGTCGCGCCTTGGACGACCCGATGACAGTAAACATGGGGTCCGTGGACGCCTCAAAGTTCACGGCTTTCTCGCGCAGGATCTCGCGTAAAGTGTTCGAGTCGCTGGACGAAATCTGATGCGCTGATTCGATAAAGGCGATGCCTCCGATGCGCATGGAGTCTGAAGCACTAAGCGTCGATAAGAAGGATTTGAGCAGGATGCCAGCGCCGTCGTGCACGATGAAACTGATCTCCTGTGCGGCGTTGGGCGTCACATAGTTCTTCCACACGTATGACACGTGTGCTTCTGGCGTGGACGAGTGCAGGATCTTGGCGCGATGGCCGTTCACAGTGCAGAAGTTGGTGCTCGGGTTCAGTAGCACCACGCCGTAGCCGCCCTGGATGGCCGTCTTGAGATAAGGGATCATGGAGCCTTGGAAGCCCGTCTTTGGATGGATTGTGCGGCTCCACATGCCTGGCTGCATCCCTGTTAATAGCACAAGAGCGTCGATTTAGCACCATGGCCGGGGGTGTCGTTGAGAGAAAGTAAGGCAAGTCCAACCTGGTCCGGGCTGCATGAAGATGCAGAGCTTGGGACAGGTAGCGTAGTTGTGTGAGACGAAGATGTTGCAGCGCGCTTCAGCCTTGGAGTTCGGGATGAAGATCTCGCGCAGGTTGAGCTCATTCTTGAGCTTGGTGTGGATCTGCGCGATGAGCGTCTGCATGAGCTCCTCCACGTCCTCCTCACTCTTAAGCGAGAAGTTCTTGCCGCCTAAGGACCGCAGCATTACAAGCCCCGCATCCAGGTGATGTTCCGAGGACAAGCGCGCCGGCGCGAGCGCCGCATTCACAAAGCACCCAAAGTCAGTCACCAGCCACATCCGTCGCCCTTTCACCACTCTTTCGCTCTCTTCCGGCTCGGACGTCGTGTCGACAAACAGAGAGCCGCCACACAAACAGCCACACGGAAAGACCCACGGACAGCCTCCCGCCCGCCCCCTCACTCGCGCTGGCGTATGTACGCACCTCTGGAACTGAGACGCCGCATGTCGCCCGCCGTTGCTTCTCGGAGTCCGTGAGCCGTTCAGAGAATCAGGCCTCGGGAGCCAGCGGCACTGCCCTGCAGTTCTGCGTGTGCCTCTGCGTCTCCTCTATCTAACGCCGGTGGCTGCTTGGGTCTGCGCTGGCTGGGGCCGTCGGCGCGCCGCGTTCTCGCGTCTGCTGCTGCTCGCTGGCTGTTGCTGTTGTCGGTCGAGTCCCAATCCGTCCAGCGAGAGCGGTGGGGTGCGGTGGGGTGGGGTGAGGGGGTTGACGGTGGGAAATATAGTGGGAGGGGTGTATTTTCCACAATGATTGTATGTGTCAGGTGAGGCAGATAGCGGCAATGGTGCTTTGGCAGTGGGTTCGAGCGCAAGAGGAGAGGGTCACTAGTTATTGTGTGTATTGTGTATTTCCTGCATGGAGAGAAGGCCACTTTGTACATGCGCAAAATGAAACGACACGCCCCCGAAAAAGATGAACCGACCATCACTCTGGTGCCTCAACCGCTCTGGCACCTTGCCCTGCGTCACATCGTGGAGCGCCATATATCGAGGCGTGACTCCCCTGGCATTGGACAATATCCGCCCCAACACGGGTGTTCATTGGACGAAATCGGCCAGCCGCTCAGCGCAGCCCCGGTGATCCAGCCGTGGCCACATGCTGGAGCACGACCGCGAGCATGAGCACGAATGCGCGCAGATGGCTAAGCGGCGGCGCGCAGGCGCCATGGGCCTGGGGCACGAGCCACTCGCCCGTCACGCGCGTGCGCTTCCGCGGCCAGCGCGTGCACGTCAAGCGCGACGACGTCTTCCATCTGGCCGGGAACAAGGTGCCCAAGTTGCCACTCGCTCTCTATCGGCGCTTTTGTCGTCAGAACTGACCGTCGTGCTGCTCCTTTGCTTGCCTGCGGCCCACTGCGCTGCAGATGCGCAAGATGTACTGGTTTCTCAAGCAGGACGCCGCCTTCTTCCGCGGTGCGTGGCTTCAGTTCCTCGCACTGCTCTGCTCCAGGCCGCAAGCCAGCGAAACTAACTTCCTTGGTGTGGTTCGTGTCCTGCACCTCCTGCATCTCGTGCTCGGCTCTGCGTGTGACTGTGGTCTGCAGATGCGCATCTGTTCAGCTATGGCGGTTCCCAGAGTAACGCTATGCTGGCGTTGGCGCAGTTAGCGCACGCCAAGCACGTGCCTTTCACTTACTTTAGCCGCGCCTTGCGTCTCCCAAATGCACCAACTCCCGATGTTCAAGGCAACCTCGCTGCAGCCATATCACTAGGCATGCAGCACGTGGAGCTACCACCGGGAACGTATCACCAACTCGCACACACGCGCGACTTTGCGGCGCTTCTGTGCGACGAATTGCAACCGCGTCCGGGCACAAGAAACCTCTACGTCCCTCAAGGCGCAGCGTTCCCCGAGGCTCAAGATGGCGTGGCACTGTTAGCACAAGAGATCAACTCGTACGTGGACACTTACTTCCCAGACAAGCGCTTCTCCGTCGTGCTTCCGTGCGGAACGGGCACCACGGCGCTGTATCTGGCGCAGCATCTGCATCCAACCGTGCGGCTCTATGCTGTGCCTTGTGTGGGGGACGCCGCGTACCTGCACCTTCAGTTCCAGCAGCTCCTCGCCGCCGACACTTCTTTCCAGCAGTCAATATCCATCCGACTACCACAGGTGCTGATTCCCACGCGCAAGAGCCGCTTTGGACGACTCTGGTGGCCGCTGCACACCATGTACCACGAATTGCTGCAGGAGACACAGCTGGAGTTCGATCTCGTCTACGGCGCCTTTGCCTGGCACACACTCTTTGAGGACGTTGGCGTCCTGGACGAAGTGTTGGGTCCTGTTAACCCCAGTGTCACCTCCAGGCCCGTGCTTTCGGACCCGTCCCCTCTGCCTGACGACGTGGAGAAGGAGTGGAGCTCTGGCGAACGCGAGCTGCTGTACGTGCACACGGGCGGTACGTCTGGGAACGCCTCCATGCTGGCCAGATACGCCCGTAAAGCAAACGCGGGAGGAGCCACCATCAGAGCCAGCACGGATCTTTGAAACGACGCCAAGCCAGACGCAGAGCGTCGCTTTGGACTCGAAGAAGCGCCCATTCGACCGCCAGCAGGCCAGACGAAGACCCCACAGACCGGAACGAGCGCCTGAAGCACGAGGGAAGAGCGACCTAGAGCCAGGAAAGCGCTGCAGCATGTCGTTCCGCGAGCTGCGCAACCTGACGGAGATGATGCGAGCGCTGGGGTACCCGCGTCCCATCTCGATGGAGAACTTCCGCAAGCCCAACTTTGAGCTCGTATCTGATCTACTCTACTGGATGGTCAAGAAGTATGACCCGAGTTCGAGCATCTCGGAGGAGATCGACACGGAGGAAGACCGCATCGAGTTTCTTACGCAAGTGGCCACTGAAGTGCTGGCCAAGGCGCGGATCCGTCTGAACCCCAAGAAGCTCTACGCGGCTGACGGCTTTGCCGTGAAGGAGCTCATTAAACTGGCACGAGTGCTCTACGAGGCGTCACGAATCGAGCTGGAAGCGCAGCAAGAGCCGGACGACGATGACGACGAAGTGTCCGTCAAGTCGCTGTTAGGTTCGCGCGTGAAGGACCCAAAGGCTACAAGGCAATTGGCGTCCGACATCACACAAGCCGGTGCCAAGCTCTACGACTTGCTGGAGGCGGAGCTGGACGTACGTGAAGCTCGTCAACAAGCCATTCGGTTTCTGGACGCCTTGTCCACTAACAGCGAGAACTCGAGCGAGCAGAAGTATCTGGAGCGTAGTGTCCACGAACTACTCACCAGTCTGCAGGAGAATGTGGAGCTCACCGAGCAGCAGAGTGTTGACTTGGAAGCCGAGGAGAAGGCGCTCGCGTCCAAGATCAAGAAGGCACAGACGGATCTGGAACGTAGCGAGAAGAGACTCAAGAGTCTGCAGCACGTGCGGCCAGCCTTTATGGACGAGTATGAGAAGCTGGAGAAGGAGCTGGAGCGCCAGTACGCTATCTACTGCGAGCGCTTCCGCAACCTGGACTACTTGCAGCGCGAGCTGGACCTGCACAACAGCCGCGAGCTCAAGCAGCTCGCGGAGAACGACCGATCGCTCAAGAAGCTGCAGAAGAAGTTCCGCGACGACGAGTTGGCCATCCTGCGAGGTGAGCAGGAGGACCAGATCGAGAATTCCATGCTGGACATTGTGGAGCCCAACAACAGCAGGCATAGCTCCAAGCCGCGACAAACCGGCAGCGGTGGCAACCAGAAGCCCAAGGCCACCGTCGGCGCCAAGAAGAAGCACAGCGATGACAGCAGCTCGGGTAGCGACAGCGATAGCGACAGCGGAAGCGGAAGCGGCAGTGGAAGTGGTAGCAGTGACGGCAGCGACGTCGGTGACTCGAGTGACGAGAGTTCAGCGGGAGTACGAGCCGCTCCTTCTGGGGCTGGAGTTGGTGGAGGAGCTACCAGTGGAGATGGCTCCGACTCGGATCAGGTCTCACTAGCAGACTCGGGTGAACTCATCGATAACGATGACGACTCGGGCTCGGAAGGGAACTCGGGCTCCGGTTCAGGGTCTGGCTCGGGCTCTGGCGCCTCCGGCTCGGAGACCAACTCGGACTCGGACCAGGACTTCTGAGGCTCGGGCTGTATACTGGGGCAGCCTACGCAGAGCAAACAAACACGACACAGAGTGACAACAACAAATTGGCTCTGGATCGCAGTAGCAGGAGCCAGGAGCTTGTGGTAGGGAATCAACGGCAGCTCGTCACGACAGGTGTCTGAGCTCGCTGTCGTGAAGCCGTGGACGCTCTCGGCTTGGTGATGTCATGCTCCTAAATTATGAGGTTGTGCTTTGCTTTTCCCCGCCTTCTCTCGCCTCTTACCATCACTGCAGCAGCGTATTAGCCGCGTCCTCCACGTCCAACTCCTGCTCTTGATCTGGGGCCTGCACCGTGTTCACATCAGCCTCCACACCCTCAGCAGCCTGGTGATCAGTAGATGACGTCGTTGTGGACGCTTCCACCGGCCGAAATGATTCATTGCCCACCTCATTCTGATTCGGGTCGGTCAGATGATGGCTAAGGGCGTCGGGGAAACGGCCGCCCAGAAGCGCTGCCATGGCCAACATGAGCTCCCGATGCTCCTGCCGTCGTTGTCGCTCCTTGTGACGTCGTCGCTGCTCGCGCTCACGTCGCTCCTGCTCGCGTCGTGCTTGTTCCACCTCCGTTCGTTGTGCACTCTCCAGTTGCTGTGCCGTCATAAACTGCAGTAAGAGCTCCATGAGGCCGAGCGAGGACGGATCTTGGAGCGTCGGCGTGCCTGCAGCAGGGAAGAACGTCGGTGGAGAAGTTGAAGATGACGCTGCTGCGAATGGAGACATGAGCTGCGACTGTCGGTCCGGAGAAGACGGCGGATGGCTGGAATACGCAGGCGGTGGTGTGCTCCCAGGCGTCGTAGGAGCAACATTAACCGCACTTTCAGCTGCAACTCCAGCTCCAGCAGCGCCTTCGCGCTCGCGCTGCTCCTGGTGGATGGAGAGCAGCACTTGCTCCATCTTACGCTTCTTGCGCTCGCGTCGGACGCGCATACTCTCGCTCAGCATCTGCTCTTCCACCGTGCGCCGCTTGCGTTCAATGCTGTGTCGTAGCATGGAGATGATGCCGGACGTCGAATTGACGCCACTGGCAGCCCAGCTCCCACTTGCAAGTCCTGGAGGCTGCATTGTAGACGCCACGGATGTGCTTTCCAAGGCTGAAGTGCTGTGGGGCTCTGTTGAGCCACTTGCGTCCTTGTCGCTGGCTGTAGATGACGGTCGCTTGCTCTCCATGGCGTGATGATACTCTTCCTCCATCTGCCGCAGCTTGAAGGAGATGTCTCGCGCTGCTTCCGCTTCTGTGTCCGTCTCCTTTAGCGCTGTGGAGGTCCCTACAAGCTCCAGACTATGTTGTTGTGACTGCTTCCGTCGTGCAGCTTCCGACTCGGTTTCTGTGGACAGTAACAACTGCTGTGGCATGTAACTAGAGCTGCCGTCGGCCAGCGCTTCCGCCGGTGCACGCAGCAGTTCGTCCTCATTGTTGGCAACGGTAACAGCGTCATCTGTAGAGCCTAGAGCCGTCGGGACGCCGGGTTTGCTGGCCGGACTGCGACTGCTACCGTTGCTGCTGTGGCTGCTACTCCGACGTAAGCGCTGAGCTCCCGTGTCGCCATCAGTGCCGTCCTCCGATGCTGGCGTGGACGTAGCGGCCGATGCCTTTTCCGTGCGCTGGTTGATGAGTTTACGAAGCTCCTTGGCTTCCGCTATATAGTCCGGCAGCTTCCCGCCGCTGGCAGCCGAGGCGCGACTGCAATACATCTTCTTGAACTTGCGCTTGAGACTCTCCACTTCGCGGTACGGAATGGACTCGGGACGCAGGTAGTTGAACTGGTAAGCCACGTGCAGCCAGTCCTCGCCCGCTAGCGGCAACACGGCGCGCACCTTGGCGTTCAGCCGCCGCATCTCGTCCACGGAGTAGTTGACGGTGCCAAACTTGCTGCTGGGTCGGCCGCCACGTCCGCCACGCGGCAACGGCAACGCTGGGGGCGGCGCGGAGGGCAGGGGAGGGACCGAGGACACAGAGGAAGCCGCCGCTGTGCCCATGGAGCTGCTGCCGCCCGAGGAAGGGCGTCTAGGCAACGCCACGCCCGCCGCAGAGCTGCTGCGTGTCATATTGGTCGCCGTGCTGCTGCTTGCTCTGTGGAAGGCGTGGGGCCGGCTGGTGGCACCCGAGTTGGGCACGTATATCTGTCCGCTCGTATCCGGATGGCGGAGGTACCAACCGGAGATTTGGGTGGAGAGGAGTATACTGGTCCGCCTGTGTTCGGATGAGGTGTATACCGGATGGGTGCTGGGCGCCAGGTATACGTCGAAACCGGCCCGAAGGCGCCCCAGAAGGCCAAAGAGCGCGCAGAATCGACGGGGATGGAAGTCAAGGTGGCGGCCGCGACGCCCTCGGCCGTAGCGGCGGACAAGGCGCCCAAGGCGGCGTCCACGCCCACACCCAAGGCCATTGTGCCTGTGCTGACGCGGAAGGACTCGGCGTCGGCGTCGCTGGCGTCGTCGTTCGACGCGTGGCTGCTGCAGAAGCTCAAGAGTGAGTGGAGCTCCCGGGACTTTGGCGCACTGCTCACTGCCGGCAAGCTGGCTGAGGCGCGCGCCAGCTTCCCCAGTCTGGAGATGCCCATCAAGGTGAGTATACCGCGGTGACCCCGCGGTGTTGCGCCATTTAGCAGCGATGCGGGGACGTTCACACTGCCTATTCCCGACACATGTGTCCGAACGACTTGTAAACGCTCGTAGGTGCGCTTGCTGCTGTCTTTGCTGAGCGTGCGGCGTGAAGCGGCAGAGGAGGGCAAAGCTGAGATCACGGCGCTTGTGCAGCTCGCAGAAACGGACTCAGAAGAGGTAAGTCTCTGTCATTGTCAATGGCGCAATAGCTCTGTTGAACGCTTCCAGGTGGTCACTAACCTCCCTCCCATGTTTTCGTATGCATGGGAACCTATCGTAGTGGGTGAAGGTTGCTGCAGGCATGGTGAAACGGTTCTTGGCTCTGTCACCAGATAACGAACCAGCAGACTCGTATCTCCGCACGCAGCTCTCAGCCACCGTGGAGAAAGTGATGGAAGTGGTAGCCAAGCCCCCGAAAGAGAGCCAAAGCAGCAGCAGCATGCCTCGAGTGGCTCTAGACGACTTCTTCTCTCTGGAGAATGCCATGTTAAACCCGTCACTACGGCCGCAACTAGCTCCATCGCCTACCACGCACTTCACAGTGGCACAGGCAGATGACGACGACGCCAACGACAAGGACGGCGACGTGGATGAGCGAGTGTCGTCCGTGAAAAGGCCACTACAACGTCCGCAAATGGCTCGACCGCTCCCACATCCATCCTCCTCAGCGTCTGGGTCGGTATCTACAGTGTCGAGTGTGTCTGGCTCCCGTCTGGGGTCTCAAGCGACTGCCAAACCGCCCATGATGAAGAAGAAGAAGCCGACGGAATTGTCGTCCGAGATCCGACGCAAGGCGGACGCTGGTCGCTTCAAGCGCCAACGCAGTCGCATCTCCATGATTGACATTGATGAGGTCAAGCAGATCGAGTCGGAGAAGGCGCAGAAGGCGGAGGAGCGCAAGAAACAGAAGCTGGCGGCCAAGGAGAAGGAGAAAGCGGCCAGTGCTGGCGCTGCCGCTGCTGGGACCACCGCGTCGGAAGAAAAGGGCGACGACGGGGAGGAGGCTAACGGGTCTGTGGCTGCGGAGGAAGAGCATGCGGACGCTGTGGCCGAGACGCACGGACTGCAGCAGCACGAGGGAGAGAATACTCTGGAGTCGCCGCAAGCCACGACGGAGCATGCCGAGGAGACTCACAATGGACAGCACGAACATGTGGACGGAGTAGAGCGCTCTGGAGAAGAATATGCGGCAGATGGGACGCAGGCACTGCTGAACGCCGCCTTCCACTCCACCCAGGATATTATGAAGGAGGTGGTGAACCAGCAGAGCCAGCAGCTCCAGCAGGAGCGCGAGTCGCAGCCAGTGTTTCAGCAGATGTACCATCCGCCACCGCAGCAGCAGCAGCAGCAGTCGCAGCAGATGCAGATGCAGATGCATCACTTGGCGCCACCGCAGCAGTTCCACCGTGGCTTTGAACCAGAAGACGCCACTGGAGTTGGGGGGAACATGAACACTGGAGCTCCACAGATGGGGTACGGAGGCTACGGCTACGGAGCCACGCCAGGGTACTATGGGGACCAGTTCGGAGCGTATGCAGCGCAAGACAATAATCCGTACGGCGCTGCGGGCTACGCGACGAATGTGGGCCTGCCAGAGCCAACTGGCAATCTGCCACCACTTGGGGGTCGGCTGTCCAACTTTGACAGCGCACTGCAGCAGCAGCAGCAACAACAACAGCAACAGCTACAGCAACAGCAACGCCACCACCAACAGAACAACGGGGGTTACATGGATGGCTCAGGCGAGTACTGGAGATAGGTGAGCATCATGAGAGGTTGGAGATTAGCTGAGTCGATGCTGGGGCTGTGGATGAGGGAGAAAGAGGACGTATGTTTGGATGCCTTCCTCGTGTACTGCGCTCCGTCCTCTGTGCGTGGAAGTGGCATTGTATCTTCTTGAGATGTCAGAAGCGTAGATAGTGGTGGAAGGCGTGGATGAACGGGAAGCCGCCAGTGCTGCGTGCACAATCACTGTGGCTGTAGTCGTCTGGAATGCCGAAGCTTGAGACGTTCTGAGGTCCGAGCTGCACGTCCAGCAGGTCGAAAGTGAGCAATAGTGTCGGGCGTCCATCCACCAGCCCTTCTTCCGTCAATCGGATCGGAACTGCGCACACGACAACAGCACAACGAATAGGAGCTCAGGGTATATACCAGCAAGAGACCGAGAAATCACAAGTCGAACCAGTAGGTCGTACCGTTCGTAGCGATGTCGTTGAAGATATGGACGCGAGTGTCGCCGTGGATATGCATCCAGTGCTCGCAGGTCTTGCCGCGAACACTCTCCACGGCCTAGACACGGAGGCACAAAGCGCAGCACACACGTGTGTCAGTTATGCAGGGCATGCATGGGTGGGACTGCTGAGTACTAAAGTCGCCATGAAGCTTACCACAAACTGTTGCGCAGATGGGATGTCGGGTTCTGGCATGGTGTCACCTAGAAAGGCGCGCTCACACTTGCGGAATTCGCCACGCTTCACCTTGTACTCCTTGTTTAGATCGTAGCGGCGCACGAAGGTCGTGCCGACGTCGTACCCCTCTAGCATCTCAGCACGAGCCAGCTGCTGCTCAAAGTCGTACTGCATCTTGATCCTCTGCACGGACGGCGGGTATGACTCTCGTGGATCCGTCAGGTGAGAGAGGATCTCCACCTCCGCCTGGAACTGCCGCGGCAGCTGCGGGGGCATGGAGCCCGAGGCGGAGGCGGAGACGGCCAGTGGCCTGTCGACCCCTTCATGCAGCACCACCAGCACCAGCACCAGCACCACGAGTGCGTGCGGCAGGAGACTCATAGGCAGCTCGTTGGGCGAAGAGAGCAAGAGCGGATCCTATAATGGATCCTGTGTCGTTTCGCGATCTTTCAGTACTTTTTGATGTGGTTCAAAACCGGTTTTCGAACCGTTTCTAGTCTGATGCTGCTTCGACCCAGGCCTGGCGAAGCCACCCGAGCTGGTCGTTCTACTCCATGAGGTTGGCCTGGACGATGTCCATAAGGCCGTTAGGGTTGTCGATGTGCACCCAATGGCCTGCGTCTTTGAGCAAGTGGTGGTAAACCCCGTGCTGGCGCTGACTCTTCATCCGCGCCACGAGCTCGGGGGTCCACATGCTGTTCCTCTCGGCGTGCACAAAATGCAGCTGGACGTCTTTGCCTTGCGCCGCTGGCGGGTTCTCCACCACGGGCCACAAATCCGTCGCCAGGAAGGAGGCGAAGAGCTGCTCCACCACGGCCACATTCATCTTCCACTCGTAGAGTTCCGGGTCCTTGCTGGTCATGCGCAGGTTGGTCGTAAGCCACTGTGCCTCACCCAGACCCACTCCCTTGGCCTGAAGGTCCTTCACGAGTTGTTTCTTGGATCGGATGGGCAGCGGGATCTCTTTCACGCTCGGCAGCACCGTCTCGATCGAATTCGTCAGCGTCCGGTTCGCGTAGTCCGTCTTGCCCGTGCCAGGGAGCGAGTCCAGCACCCAGACCTGGCTAGGAAGCGAACGAGCCACCTGTTGCATGCACTGCTGCAGATACGTGAGCGCGACCTTGCCGCCGAAGGAATGGCCCAGCACGGCGGTCGGCTCTACGTCCAAGTACTGTGCCAAGTCACTGGAATGTAGAGAAAGCGGGTGCAGATGCGATTAGTAGTGCACGCAAGGAGCTGCATAATGCTAGTATGAAGATGCAAGCAGAAGACGTACAAGATATCGTTGGCGCAGGCTTCCAGGTTGTGCGGCGCTGAAAAAGACGGCGAGTCGCCGTGACCTGCTCCACATGCACGCAAACAGTAAGTCAATACAGCAAACGAGTCAGCAAAACAATATGCATCCGTTTGTGGCAGCAAACGGAGCCCAACGCACCGCGCAGATCGACGCAAATAAAGCGCCAGTCCGGGTTAGCCTTGGTCATCCTGTCACACCACGCAGCACAAATCAAGTGAGCCGCAGGGCCAGCACAATGCGGTCAGGCATTCCTACTGCCAATACAGATGGAAAGCTTACTTTTGCGAGAACGTGCGCCAGTTGAGCTTGTTGCCTGTGTTCATACACGCCCAGCCATGAACGCACGGTCGCCAATCTGCATCAGCACTGCCCAGTACGCGCATCGAAATGAAGTTTTGCGTGTCGTACCGAGGATGCCATGCATCACCAGTGCCGTCTTGGTGGGCGCCACGCCGCTGTCAGAGTCCTCGAAAACGCGGTAGCTCAACGTGCTCTGCGCACGGCAGGACATCGTGCAGCTATGGAGAGCGCCCGGTCACAAAGCACACGTGAAGCAACACCAGGATTTGACAAGTCAGTTCAGTCCGACGCATTGCTCGCCAGTCCGTGCGATGGACACGGACACGAGCCGCAACAGCGCGGAGCATGCGCTCGGATACCTGCGGGCAGCGGCGCTTCGGCGCCCGGCAGAGGCCATCCCGCTGGAGAACACGCGCAAGCTCATGACGCGAGGCTCCGCTTCTGATGCTTTTGGTGCTTCTGCTTGGAGGCGACGAAAACGCGAAATGCGCCAATCGTGGGTGATGGTGTGGTCTGAAGTAACAGCCGCCTGTGACGCGCCCTGCGTGCTCCGATGCGTTGCGATTGGCTTACCCGCGAGCTATCAATGCCTTGATTGGCAAGTATTGTGACAGTAGCCGCAAAAAGGAGCGAATCAGCATGGAGCACTCACACCCTCATCCTGCAACAGCAATATGCGACGTGATACAAAACGTCTCAAGGTTGATGGATAAGGGCCGAATCTCCTCTCCAATCGAGTGGCTTCATGTACCCATATCCAGACCCGACGTCAAACATGAGCAGCACTGCCACCTCGGTGTTATGCTGTTACTGCCCAGCGCTAGCTTATCAGCGCTTCCACGACCAGGAGCTCACCTTCGACTTGACAGTCGAGTCGTCGGAAGCCGCGAACGCCTGAACGGGCGTGGCGCTCACCTTGGCACTCACTTTGGCTGAGGCCTTGCGAATAGTGGTGACCTTGATGCTGGCTCGGGCGACGTGGCTCTTGGCGGTGCCGATCACACTGTTCCGACTCGTGCGGCTTCCGCCGCTGTTGGCGGACCGGAACAACTGCGAGTCTCCGCTTGACACGGATCCCGTGTTGTGTCTGCCTTTGGCTTGCGTCCCAGTGGCCGTCGTACCGCTACTACTGGATTGCTCGTGCAGCCGCAGCAGTTTGGGGACAAGCATGAAGGCAAGCACGAGCGTCGTGGCGCTCAGTAATACAAACGCCAAGAAGAGGAAGAACATGGCGGCGGATAGATCCACGAAGTAGCCCATGGGCAACAGCAGCAGGCTCGCAAAGACCACGGCCAGCGCTGAAGCAAAGATCCACACCGACTCTTGGAAGTCCCCGTGCACATTGCGGATGAGTACGGACAGGTAGAGCCCCAGTGCCAAGACAATGGCCTTCCAAGCGAGCAGCAGACCCAGGAAGAGCGGACTGGACGACGCGCAGCGAAGGCGCTCGACATCCTGACCGCCAAGTTCAGCCGTTGGCTCATATTTCAGCGTCGGTATCGCAGGATCCACGAGCTCCCAAACGACGAGGATCATACAGTCGACAGCCATCAACCCACCCAACACGCGAAACATGGCGCTCGTTGACAGCACCACGCGCTTCATCGAGGACGACAGGAAGACGCGGTACACGCGGAGCGACTTGACTACGAGCGAACCGAAGAGCAGTGTGAAGCCCCAGGACACAAGCGTCGGACGCAGAGCGCACACACTGTGTGTGGGTGGACCACCGTACATGACAGCGCCTGCGCATATGAACACGCCGCCTAGGAGCATCGTCACGAGGAACTGGTGCTGCGACCGCTTCACCACCGGCGTATCGCGGTGGTACATCACAAAGGCTATACCCACGAGCAGCAGAGACGCCAATGATCCAGCTCCCACGACTACAGCGATGAAGCCCGGCGCGTCGTACGGTACGTATTCGCAGTCGAGCAGTACAGTCTTGGGTAGCGCCATGCCGCCTGTGCAGTCCGCCGCCAGAGACGCATTGCCTGGGTGTGGCACTAGCCAACGAAAGCGTACCTCGCGTGTAGCTGGTGACTTCGTGCACTCTGCGACGTCGTAGGTGTAGAACCTGTTGTCGCACGTTGGTTGCGTACCCAGTATGGCCCAGACCATCCACGTGTTGACGTTACTAGCCAACCACTCACACGAGAGGCTGGTGACCATCGTATTGGCCTTCTTCGAGTATGGGGAGCCGTACTCGTCGCAGTTGTAAGGTTGTGATGCATTGTTCGGGTGTGGCATGAGCCAGTGGAAGGTGATTCTGCGCGGGAAAATCGATGTGTTGGTCTCGCAGGTCTCCAATTTGAAACCGTAGTGTTCACCGAAGCCGCAAGCTGGTAGTGGGTCCAACCAATCGCTCCAGATCATGAACTTTTCAGGCTGGCGCAGCCAACGACAAGCTGCGGCAAAGAAGGCCTCATCGTGTGAGAGCCCCGAACTTGCATCCTCGTGTAGCACCTCGAAGTCTTCCAGCAGATTCCTGACCTCCATATCGTTGATAGAAAAGCGGTTGATGAGGCTATTCACGCTGCTCACGACGGTGGTGCCGGTGATGCTCGTGGTGCTGGCACTCAGCAATTTAACCATGAACTTGTCAAGTTCCACAGACGGGAAGTCCACTCGTACAGGGTTGTCTGTAGGCCCACCATACCCATGCTCCCCAAAAGTGTGCGTATTTTGAGCAGCACGTTTTGGCGTGGCGTGTGGCAGCATCACGCGCTCTATCCGATCGGCATAGTGGTTGTGGAATTCATCAGGCTCATAATGGTAAAAAGCCACCGGTATATCCTTCTCGATCGCCTCGATCACGTAGTTCATGGCTCCTGCCGCAAGGAAACAAAAGTACGCTGGCACGTCGTTGTTGGCTAATGCGGCTTGTAAGTGCCCAATATCGTAACTTGCGAGCATCATCACAATTACAAGACATTCACCGCCTTTAGCCTCCCGTGCTGTACAGGCTGCTGTCTTGGAGCAGGAGTCACGGCAGCCGAGTACACCATCAGTACACCCCGAGACTGCTGGCGGATAGTGCTTTGCATTTCCAGTAAGCTGTGAGACTTTCAGCGCCTCGATGAGACTCTCGCTGTCGCGGTAGTCCCGCCAAAAGTCGGCACTGAATGTGGGTGAGAACAGAGAAGTGTTAAGACCGTCGGCGATGAGCTTCGTGGTCGTGTAGAGCCCCGATCTCCCGCTGTATCCGACGCTGCCCTGCGCGCGAGATTCGTTGGCATACACAGCATACCTGCTCACTTTGAGCGAGTCCATCCAGATCTCCAAATTCACGTGTGTGGGCGAGCAGGCTCCAGAACCCACGGACGACATGCGCTCCGTCACATCCAACTGGTCGGACATCTGCAAGAAGGAGACCTCGTAGCCCAGCAGCTCCTGTACGAGGATGGCAAAAACTTGCGACGTGAGGTAGTGTGTGGACCAGGGGTTTATCTCCACGATGAGCGTGCCGTCGGCTCGACCACCATCGATAATCCCGCCTGCATCATCCACGCGCGCTCCAGCGCCGTAGAAGGCTGCGTCAGATGGGATACAGTCCGCCTGGAAGAGCTGGTCGCGTGCGACTGCCGTCCGCGGGTCGTTCACGGTGAATCGAGGCTTGGGAAGTGCTGCATGGAGGAAAGGGTGTGCTAGCTGTCCGTTGGCCTTGCGATCTGAAGCCGAGATGGACAGAGCAGCCTCAACATTGGCCACCCAAGACTCATCGAAGCACGTGCCCAGCTGTTCGTTCGGCGCGTAGGCTGCGTGCGTCACGAGCAGAGGTTGGAAAAGTAGCGCAATCTGTAGAGCAACCTGAGAGAACAGCACGGGAGGTGGGGACGGTGCATGAGGGTGCTTGTAGCGGGTTACTCCACGCAGCTCCAGTTACACGGCACAACGAACCTGGAAAGCAGCTACAGCCGTCAAAAATCGGGCCAGGTGCTTGGTGGGTCTCTCCATGGCAGGGTGCTCTCCAGCTGACGTCTTCCCTTGGCGCCTTCACTTCGAACTATGAAAAGCGAGCGAGAACGTCAGTCGGCGACGATGCTCTTCATGTAAATGAACCGCCTCAGCGTCGCAACATCGTGCCAAACGGGTAGCCTGAGCCTATATTTGGTGCTCTGCGATAGTGCTAGAGTGGCTCGGGATGAAGGCACTATACAGATAAAACGAAGCGGGCAGGGGCCGAGAGTCGGCACCGACCTCTTCAGAGAGAAGCAGATAAGGACCCAAAAGAGAAGGCAAGGTGGTATTCGATGCATAGTAGCTTTCAGCCGAGTAGTCGCGAAGCGATCCCCTTTTTTTTTGCTTGCAGGGTCGCAGGGTAAACCACTCGCTCAACCGCTGACCTTAGCGCTGCAAAGGGTAGACAACCATTCATTGACACACAGCACGCTTACTTCTACCCAAACGACTACACCATACACCACAGACTGTTACTTCTCCGCTCGGCAGGATCGGACCTCTCCGTACTGCCCTCCTCGCCAGCACACACAGCCTACGCCTCGTCCTCGCTCGCCTCCTCAAAGCGACCGTGCTTCTTCATGTAGTCGCTGAACGCCATCGAGCTCAACAGCAGCGCCACCACCGCCGTCTGACCGTAGATGCGC
>JAADYK010000469.1:0-19586 GCA_023338225.1 Halophytophthora batemanensis
ATCCGAGCGCGCTTACTCCACCGACTCCTCCCGGCCAAGGCCCGCTTCTTCTTCCTGCATCAGGGATCCACCGACCCGACAATATGTCCCTGGGCAGGCTGCTACGTCCCGGAAACACAGGAGCATTGCTTCTGTCAGTGCCGACGAATACGCCAGGTGTGGCATCGCCTTCAGCCAATATGGCCCCAACTCGTACGACAAGACTTGACCTGGACGCAGTTCCTCGTAGGCTCGGGCGAGGTCACCTACGAACAGCGGGCTGAGGACTTGGAGTTCGCACTCACGTTCTAGTTCTTCTTTCGAGGGATCATTTCTGTTGGAGATCTGGAAGACCGCAGCACAACCGTCTTTGGACACCGTCCTCCGCCCACAGAAACCACGCTAGCACAAGCCATCGCCCGGTTCTTCGCGACGCACATACGCTCCCTCCACCGACATCGGCCAGAGCTGCAAACCGACGAAACAGCACTTGAACATATTACAGCGGCGCTGGTGACGCAGACGGAAGGACTACAGCGGCATCTCAAGCTTGATCAGCCGCAAAGATCGCACACAGGTGCGCTAGAGCAAGCACACCGTTGTCTCGCAGCTATGGGTCAAACCAACGCCACTAACCTGGTAAGCAACGCGGCGGCAGCATTATCCTCCCGCGTCAGTCGACGTAGCGGGGCGGTAGGAGGCTCGAAAGACCGGCGTTCGACTCGCCGCGTTGCGCTCTTTCCATCGGACGCAGCGCCGACCTCAAATTCGCATGATTGGCCAAAAATATCGCAATTTTGCTGGGTGGCAGTATAATTTGTGCCCGCACTGTAAATGCCATTTCCGATATTTGGAGAGATGTCTCCTCAGGCTCCGAAGCGGATATTCGCTAGCAACGGGCATGCCGGCTTGTGGGCGGCAGCAACACGACGCCATGCACGGCCATCCTCAGCCCCAACGCCAAGGCGCGCCCGAAGATGCCTTCACGGTGCTCTTCGACGTCCTGCGCGTGCACCTAGCGAGCAAGATTGAGCCCTCGCCGCAGCTCAAGCACGCAGGCTCTGAGGACACGATCCGCGACCCAATAGGCTGCAGCGGACCCTTGAACGCCCGGCCAGACGTGGGGAAAGCGGCGTGCACATTCGTGGCAGCCTCCCAACCCGCCTCGAATGCGCTGCTGGCGTCCATTTCCGCCGCCAACGTGGGTGTCCAGCGCTCGTTTCTCGAGCATATTCGCGCGGACACGCGGGCGTCGAAGCTGGACGTGCTGCGCAGGAAGCGTGCTCAGGCGAGACAAGCACGCGCCACCAAGCGTGTGCGTCTGAAGCAACTGAAAGCTGTGTTTGCCAGGGAGTGTGAGACCAACGTGCAAGGCGTGGAGTTCCAAGACGCAAGATTCGTGCAATTTGCGGAAGAAACCCACGCGAAGGCGGAATTCCGTCTCCAGGTGCGTGGCTGACGCAATGCAGTAGTGGCAGGTGGTGCGGGCTGCCTACACGCGGATTCATGCTCATGTGACTGACGCTAACTACGGTTGTAGACTCTGTTCTACGAGTGCATCGCCGAGATGAAGAAGGCGCTGGTGCGCATGGAAGGCGTGGCTGCAGACACCACAGAGGCGTCTGAAAGTATGGTAATCCACCCCGCGTAGCTACAGAGTTCTCTCCATTGCTCTTTGCTGAGACCGCTTACCATTGCTCTCGTAGCTTGCACCACTGTAGCTGTCCAGAGCAGTCAAGCTTGTCGTGTAGTCTCGACAGCTTTATCTAACGGGTCAACGTGGGGTTGCTATTGCTGCTGTTACTGCAGGCGGAAGAATTGCTGCGCCACTCGGAGTGGCAATTGTTCCTCGCGCGACTGCACCAAGACTGTGGTGGAGCCATCAATACATCGCTGCTGCTCCCATCTCTTCCTCTTGCTGCCAGTGCCGTGACCGACGGCAGCAGCATACAGCATTTGACTCAAGATGTTGGCGGAAGAGAGATCACGAAGACCGCCGTGCAAGCGCTGTTCAAAGCGCATGGTCCCACATTAGAGGACAACAGAGTACTTGAAGTACGGTCTGTTGTCGCAGTGTCCAAGGTGCCTTATGCTGCTCAGACAACGGGAAAAGGCAAGCCTCAGGCTCCCTCACTTCACTTTGGGGATTCAGGTGAGGATCTGTGGGCCGAACTACTGACGCAGTTGACGAGTGTACCGACGGCCCCCAAGCCCCGTCGATCCTCCTCATCCTCTACCACGCGCCGGATACGCCGCCTGCCCCCATCTCGAGGACATTCTCCTTCGTCCGCTTCCCCAACCGCCTTTTCAACCTGCAGCCAGAACTGCTCGAGGTTCCGGCAGTTGGCTCTGCCCAACACCTTGCAGTTTCCGGGCACTGCCTGTGACGTTCCCCTGAGCTCAGCCTACATTCGCTGGATGCTTTCAGCACGACGAACTGCTCCAGATCCTGCCTCCGAGGCGAAAAGAAGCAGTCACTGGCAGCGTCTTGACTTGGCGAACTCCAACATTTACTTTAACATTGCAGAGTACGAGCAGAATTTTGCTGCAGTGATGCAGAACTACGCGAGCAGTGCCACGATGGGAGGAGACACGTCCACATCGGGGACTCTGGACAAAGCGGTGCTCGCAGCAGCTCGACGCTGCTTGAGGACAATCAGCGACGTTCTGGGACGACCTCGCGATGAGATCCAAGGCCATTCCATTCACACCATCCAGGCGCCGTATGAGAACATTCGCACGACGACGAACCCAGGCTCTAGTACAGGGGAGAATACCGGAAAAGAAACGCCCGATAACACTTCCGAAGGTGCAGCAGCAAGCGGATATGTGGCGAAGGGTGTCTTTGTCCGCGCGTCAGTTCTACAGCTGGTGCAGACACTGTACTATTCCACTCGCTTCCTGCGACTTTTCCCGCCTGGAGACCAGACCACGCTGAAGAAATTGTGCGGAATACTGCTTGTAAAGCGAGTGGTGGTAGGGAAGGAGGCGATGGCACGATCTCACTTGTTGTTCCTTGTTTTTCATGTGACGTGGGCAGATACCCTATCAACATCTTTGGCGAGAGCGTTCTTACCACACTCTACACCCCAGTTATCAGCGAGGAGGTTGAAAGTGTCAAGGAGGACCCTGTAACGTCAGCAGCAACAACGGGGAACGCCCCAAACCAGGGAAAGATCCGCATGCACCCGCTGGACGACCAAATGCTCCACGAACTTCTCGTGGTCTACATTGCGCGGGGAAAACAGAGCACCAAAGAGGGGGAAGGAGAGGCGGACCCGGACGTGAGAAGCAGTGATCAAGTGCAGTTGACAAGCGTGGCGCTTTCGGACGCGATCACTGCCTTGTCGCCTTGTCGACAGAGTGCAGCAACAACCCAGGCAACTGACACCTGGTACTGTGTAATCCAAAACCCTCGAGGGCTCTGGAAGCAGAAGCCCAACGGAGCAAAAGGAGCAGCACTCGGGCAGGAGCAGGAGCTGCAGCCCATCAAAGACGCAGCTGCGGTCTTCGTGGAGGTAAGGAGAGGTTCCAAACTTGCTACACTGCATGCTTTTCTAGCTTTAAATCTCCCTGACGATTGCTGGTTGCATAGTGCAAAGTCTCAACCGCAGAGCCTGGGCTGGACACGTCCTCGCCGCAGCCTGGTCCATCCCAGCGCATGAAAGCCAACCCAATGCTAGAGATGCTGGGCAATTCGTGCTTTTGGCGCTCCTGTCTGGATTCAAGTATCGCGACCGACGGAGCTGTATCGAAACGCGCTGCTAGCTTGTGTTCATGGCACAGCGCCATGGAGGTATGTGGCACGATGCAAGGACGCCCGGAAAGTTGCCTAGCCGACTCGTTCTGATTGCACACGGAGTGATGCTGACTGTTGTTGGTGCTACTGCTCAGTGCTTCCTAGAGGCTGGAGAATCGCAGCAATATCTGCCCAAAGACAGTCGTATGAAAGCTGCGATGGCTGCAGTGGAAACTGATTCACGAGCCGAGAAGACAAAGCGTGCCATCCAGACGTCCAGCTCGCTCTTGGAGGTACACCTGGCTTCCAACCCTGTGGCGATCTGGACTTGAGCGGACCCCAACTGATGCGTCCGAATCTGCCATATCCCTCGATTGCAGGAACTTACCTCAAGACAGCTCACCCACTCGATCCAGGCGTTCTTCGAGCACGTCATGGCTACTGCGTCCAACCGCGCGTTCCAGCAGCAGTCGATGGGGGAAATCGGTGAGCCCGGGCCCGTGCAAGCCTCCAAGCAAGAGGACTTGATGGCTGACGCAGAAAGGTCTCACCAAGAGCTGCAACGCTTGGTCAAGCTCGCGGACAAGATCCTGAGCGTCGAGCACTACGCCACCAAGGAGCTGCACCACCTCCACCAGCTCAGTAAGTGCGTCTCATCGTGCTTTCCCAAACCACTTTTCACCGCGGAACCCTGCTGTGCTTGTATCCATTCTAACGCGTTGCGCTATCTGTCGTTGTGAAACTTTAGCGGTGTATCCTGGCGTCGAGAAAGCATTCGCGAGACGTGGCTTCCTGGACTTGGAAGAGGTATGCGCGGGCGACTTTTCTGCCTCCTTGCCACTACATGCTGTCTCTCCCTTCTCCCACTGTCCTTCTCACTCCCTCCCTTGAACTCATCGCACCTGCAGCTCGAAAGCGATATCCAGACGAGAGATTTAGATTTGCTGCTTCGACTAAGCAAGCAGAAGTTGCAACTCCTCCAGCACCGGCGCCAGGAAGAAGAACAGCACGTCGCACGGAGACTCGCACCGTCCACGTCCTTGCCCAGTATCCGCTCAGTTCCCAGCCACGCAAGGGCTTCTGAGCACACGGAAGGTGCGCCATCCTCGGTTTATGACGTTGTCCATGTCATGCGTAAGGGTCGCAAGTCGCTGCTGCGTCAGCAACACCAGCAGAGCCACTCGCTACCTCGAGGTGTCCGATCCCGCGGTGGACCCAAAGTCGCCAGTCTGCCGCCAGCACAGAGTCTCGAGCACTCTGCCTCCGACAACCTGTCGCATCACCCGAGTCCGTACGAACCCAAGCAAGCGTCATTACCCAGACAACGGCAACACGGTGCGAGAAACCTCAAGAAGAGTCTGCGCAAGGGACCACAGCGGTGAGCACAAGGCGACAGCAGTCATCAGCACGAGATGAGAGGCACGAACAGCAGGCCAGTGCTTGCATGACAAAAGACGGCTGGCTCGCACCAGTAGAAAGACGCACTCGTCCCCATTGCCTCTCATTACTGACTGTAGGGCAGATCCACGTTGTGCCAGTCCGAAGCCTCCGAGATGACGCGGGCTACCTCCACGAGCGTGCGGACGTCGGCAGCCGAGAACCCGTTGGGCTCCGGACAGTCCAAGTCAATAAGCGCGATGACCTCGCCCTGCTTGTCGAGCACGGGCACCACGAGCTCCGAGGCCGACGCGTCGTCGCACGCAATGTGACCCGGGAACTCATGCACGTCCGCAATTCGCTGCACGCTCTTGGAAAGCACCGCGGCGCCACACACACCGCTCTCGAGTCGGATGCGACTGCAGGCAGGTTTGCCCATGAAAGGGCCCAGGATGAGGATTCGCGAGTGATCCTCCTCCTTCGGGTTGGCCAGCGGCCGCAGGAAGTAGAAGCCTGCCCAGTTGATGGGGCGGCTGGCGTTCACAAAGGCGTGCCAGATTATGGCGGACACGTTGGCGGCATTGGCCACGTTATCGCGCTGGGTGGATGTGAAGGCCACCACATCCATCAGCAGATCCCTCGCGTCAATGGGGGACAGGTAGTTGGGCAGCTCCGTCTCGTTCGGGCAGTCTGGACGCGGGGATGAAGCGCAGGAGTGGTGAGGAAAGGACAGTAACAGCCACACTAGCTCTGCAAGAAGAGAAACGGAGAGATTTACAGAGAGACGTACCCGGGCTCCATCCAATCTGGTCCACCAGCGCCATAACGCGCTCCTTGAGCGTGCCGTTAGCAGTCACGCTGACAGTCTTCTCGCCGGTCTTGAAGACCGAGAGGCTCGGGACCTCCACCTCACTCGCGTGCGAAACCAGCAGCGTCTAGTAACGCAGCGACACACATTTAGAACCGGAATTGCGCAGTGCGAGCGCTACAAGGCAGAAGCAGGCGCGCGCTGCATGCAGCACGTACAATGTCGGAGCGACCGCGCACGAGGAAGACGAGCGGCAGCAGCAGCCCCTCCTGCGCCTGCCTCTGCTTCCATTCCTTCTCCGTGGACAGCGAGAGCACCACCGCGGGCTTGGTCTCCTCCGCCAGCAGCGTCTGCAGCTGCGCGGGGCTCTCCACTGTCGTGAAGAGCTCCAGCGCCTTCGTCAACGGAGTCACGCGCGCCATGGCTTTGAGTGGCAGTCGAAAGGTGAAATGACAGGGGCGGGCAAGGTTGCTGAAAGGGGACGAGACAACTTCAGTGTTGGCAAAAGTTGCTGGACTTTAGACGTAAATACGTAAAAATGCATTTACGCGTATAAAGTCTGTGTCTATACGTATTCACGTGTATAAGGGGTCATTACTCCCACCATTTATACTTGGGCAAACTATTGACCGTATTCTCCATGAATACATTGATCGAATCCAAGAGGCTACAAATCGGGTTGCACTTCGAGTTGCACTTCGAGTTGGTGCGCCTCACAACGTCCATGTGACAGCGGTAGAAAAGCTTGGCGGCAAGTCTGAGTTGCCTATTTGCTGTGGAGGGCGTGAGCGTATCCTGTGACGCCGCGTTCACCGCCGTAACGATACCGAACGTACTGAAGAATTCTACGTGCCACATCAGTCGCACAATGGCCGAGGCGGCACACGGAAGCTCCGAGAAGACCGCGTGCTTTCCAGCCAGATGCGCCGCGCAACCTCGTGTTCCAGCAAACTGCTGTCATGAAGATGGAGTAGAAGGCATAGCTGAGGACGCTTACGATGCCTGAGACGAAATACATGTCGTAGAAGTGAAAGCCTGCCGCGCTCACCTGGGTTTGAGCAGTAGGAGATGTAGGCTGTCACGACTAGCAGATTGCGCAGCGCGATGCTGTGTGAGCTGTCAGATGACGCTGCTTCACTCGTCTTGCACGGGGCGCATCACAGGAAGGAGGAACGTGCTCCGAGGAGGTTTGAAGAGCCTCTCCAGGTTGCTTAGCTTGACTATCAGATTGGTATTCAGGGAGGAGGTAGAGACGCTTGGGCATGGCGCGCTTTGAGCGTGAGGCGCAGGGCAGCGGTCTTCTCAGCCAGATGAGAACGAAGAGCAAGCACGCTGCGTTCGGCGCCGCCTGCGCAACAGAGACTTGAAGCTGAGATAGCGCGCTGCTCTGGAAACGACCGCTTCTCCGAGTTGGGGCGACTAATAACTTGGTGAGGGTACCTCCGATCACCAGCTTGGAAGTTCCGTTTCCGACTTTATACATACATACGTATAAAGGGCGTCTTTTTGTATAAAGTCGGTGTTTCTGCGTATAAAGTCTATATTTGTATATGCTCAGCACTGCCAACACGGAATAAATATCGACCAAGCGTGCAACCTGGAGTGCAACCAAGCAGTGATTGGCTAAAATCGAGTGAAAGTCGTACTTCGTAAATGATCCACAGTACATAACTACTTCTGCCAGCGCCTCTTTCATTCTGGATATGGTAGCGGAGAGCAAAGCAGATCGATGTTGGCGTGTGTACTTGTCTTCAGCCAAGGTAAGCCCGTGGCTGCTCCTGTGATTTCGCACGAAGCTTCCTGTACAAGATAGCTCGGAGACTACGCAAGTTTGAGGGCCGTGGTGAGTCTGGACGCTTACTGAGGAGTCTGACTTTTTGTGGTGTTGTGATGCGCTGTTGCAGGCCGTCAACGCTAGTCATACCGTTGAGTATGTGCGTAGTGAGGGGTGCCCTCCACGTGCTCTATCAGCTCGCATTGCTGTGAGAAGACTACTAACGCATTGCTGCCGTCCGTACACATCGTATACCTTGTCAATAGCAGCATCACTGGTGTAATCAGCTCTGGCGAGTCCCGCAATAATGTCCCAGAACACCTTTCGGCGTGAGAAGGCGAACTCGTTGGCGCAGCGCTCACAAGGCATACACGCGCGTGTAGGCTTCATCACACCGCAGCCGAACTCGTACTCGTACCATAGCTGGTAGAGATCCTTCGGGCGCTTGGACAGTCTAACAGCGAGTTCTCGAGAAGCTGGGCGCACTTGGCCCTCGTTGGAAAATGTCGTGGTCGTCTCTTGAGACAAAGTGTGAGCGGGTCGTGCAACAGGCTGCATGGCAACTCGCTTGACAACTACAGTCACGCGTTGCAGCTCGCGCGTTGTGTCGTCTCTCACTCGCTGTGTCCCCGTCATCATGTCTGCTAGTTGTCTCTTCAGACTGAAGAACTGCGTGTGGAGAGCAGCAAACTCTTGCCGAGCGTCTGCGCGAGACACGTGGTCTGGCTGGCCGACGTTATCTCCTTCTGCACTTAGCAGACTCTTGTTAATCCCAATCAAGTGTAGCTGCGCACCAGCACCAGTGACGTGGAAGCTAACTCGCTCGACGGGGTTGATGACGGTGCTACCTCCAGCAAGAGTGTATGCACGGAGGATCCACTGCTTCAAGCGTTCAGGAATCAGTAGGTAGTTGAAGTGACTGCTTGGCTCAAGTGCAGCCCACAGCAAAGGCAGTGCAAGCGTCGTTGCCACCGACGTACCTAAGACTTGTGCTGTAGCGTGAGCGATCTCATCAGCCAGAAGTTTTGTAGAAACAGCCTGCATGCCGCGCTTGATCGTGTACATACATGGACCAAGCGGTCCGGTGAACGACGCAGCAGCACTTGCGTCCGGGTAGGGCAACGTATTGTCGATATAGATGTCGACCACGGACTTCCGTGTCCTCCAACGCCCACGCCGGTTGATGTAGTCCTTTGGTACGCCGCGTCGACTGTCATACGTCGCGGGGCCCTTGCGTAGACTGTGAGCACCTAGCTTTCCAGGTTTCAGCTTCCGAATCGCGTCCTTAGCAAACATATCGCCCATAAAGCGCCTGACTGCCCGGTCACCATGATGTGGGCTTCCATAGACGAATACTGAGTTCGCAATTCCATCGGACATCTCGGTGTGCACCGTGAGGTTAAGGAGGGTGCACACATGAGGGTCCATGCTGCCACAAACGATCTGTTCTGGAGCCTCGCACTCTTCCGATGTGTTTTTTTTTACCACCGCATTTGGCAAAGTAGTGTCCCGGGGTGCTCGATACTTGGCGTCAGGTTTTCGAACTTGAACTTCATCATGTTGTCGATACGTGCGATGAGATGCCACTGCATAGTCAGCACACTGCTGGCCGAGTACTTGAGCGCACCCCTGGCCTCCTCGCTCCGTACCAAGCTTAGTAAACTGACGAACTCCTCGAGTTCGATAGGGCGTGCGCGGAAGTCTGTCCCCAGAGCCGTGGAGAGACCAAAGCAACTGCATCCTACAGCAAGTGACCAGCCGGAAGCTTATCAAGGTACGCTCGGGTGGAATCTTGCACTTTTCGCGGTTCCTTACTGGAAAGCCGACAAATTCTACCAGACTACGGGCGAGTTCATCGTCGCGGATTTGCAGCCCCATCGACCGTCCACCCGAATCCCTGACCACCACCGCCGCCGCCAAAGCGGAATGACATACTCTCGAGGAGCAGTACAACGTGAAGCAGCTCGTGCTTCGAGGAACCAATTCCTGAAATGACCACCCGCTGCGCAAGGATATTGTGTGGGAGCATTTCAGTGAGGTCCAAGGCGGCCGTGGAGACAAACACCCGTGATCTGCAAGCTTTGCGCCGCGTTCATCACTCTCCAGGCCGAGGCAAGGAGGAACCACCTAGCTGCAAAGTGCGTGAAGGCATCACCAAGCTGTCGCGAGCAACTCAGCCTGTCCGAAATTGGCTGCGTTCACGAGATGTGGCAATTCCTCACGGGCCCACGTCCAAGCACCGCTCCAAATGTTACCACCCCACGTAACGACGCCTCTTGTTGGCGCTGGTGCCATCGATCTGTCTCCCATTAATGCGGAGATGCACTTGGCAATTGGACCCTCGACGGACAGAGCCTCACCAGCAGCAGGAGGCCATCAATGCTAGAGTCCAAGCCAACGCACACAAGGTGACCTTGGAGAAGCTGAGGTGAATCGCCACCAGCAACAGACTCGCGCTGCTTCGGAACGGGTTGCCTTCAGGTCGGAGAATATCGCACAGAGTTGGCAAGAGATCCCCGCTTCAGCCCTCAAATTGATGCATAGGCTCACCTTTCAGGTCCTGTTCGTTCTTCAGGTAGACGCTGCGCGCGGTGTTCGCGTCTCGGCCGAACGTCAGGTTGCAGTGCGAGCACGAGAAGACGTTCTCGCTGGCGATGCCGCGGTGTGGTTCTCCCGCAGCACGACCATGCCTTCATCGTGTAGTGCTCTTCCCACTGGAACCACAAGCTGCCCTTAATCCGCCTAGAGCGTGGTCTTGAACAATCGGGATCCATGCCTCCCTTACGCGCTGGTCGTCCGACTGCTCCCACTACACCGGTCGATCTTCCACGTAGAAAAGAGCTTGGGGAATGAACGAGGGTGTGGAGCGAGGAGGCCTTGCCATGTGTTTGAGTGTGGAGGCACAGGAATGGGTCGGTAGTAGCTCGCAAAGCTGGAAGTGGATTGAATAGCTCCTTGTGGATCGTAGTGTTCCTACGGTTCCATCCTGAGCGTACCTTGGTAAACTTCCGACTGGTCGGGGCATACACGGCGCTAGCGACACTCATCTTCAGCCACCCATGCTCTGACGCGAACACGGTGCTGGGTCCCTTGGAGCTCGAAGGCTGTGTGCAGCAAGACGTCCAGTTCTAGGAGTGTGGCCAGCTCCCTACGGGTTGAGACCCATGAGAGTCCAGTCAGTTCCTCTAGAACCCAAGACATGGTGGCCTCGCCAGCGCGGGCACGAGCGTAGGTAGTCGGGCGTGGCGGTGAACTCGTGCCCTAAGGCGTAGCGAGCGGTGATCTCGTCTTTGCCGTGACGAAATGAGAAGAGCAGGCAGAGCTGGAGTTGACGCCGGTGAACAGTGGAGGGTGAATGCTAAAGTGCTCGCATCTCGTGGGAATTCAGACACCTCCAGCCAAATCAAGCCAAACCAAGCGAAGCGGCTCCGTTAGAGACCAACAGTGCCACCTCGCACGCTGTATGCATTACCCTCCCCACGACCGTCACAATGCATACAGGTGCAAGTACACGCACCGCTGAGCGGCACTCGTCGAGAAAGCGTCGTAGAGATTTGCAGCGACACGAACAAAGCACCAAAGATCTGTCATCGATTCAATTCCGCCTCTAGACCAGAGCTCTAGCTGACACTCCGCTCTGCGCTCTTGTCTGCGGCGCTGTGCTTTATACACTACAGCTCCACACTGGCACAATAGGCGCCTACAGCAGCGGCGTGGCCTCCTCGTTCACGCCACGACGACGCATGAAGCTGCGCACGCCCACGAAGAGCGCACCCAGCACCGCCACCGCCGCCACCACGATCGCCACGACAGACCAGACCGAGAGTCCACTGTCGTGGTCGCTGGGCTGGGCGGGCGAAACCAGAGCCGCCTCGTCCGTCGTCTCCGGGATGCACTTGGTTTTGGCCAGCTGGCTGAACCACTTGGCGGCCGGACGCGGGATCCGCTCCAGGTCCGTGGACTTGGGCGTGAAGTCGTCCTTGCCGCCCGTCTGTGCCGTGAAGTTGACGTAGTAGAGGCCGAAGCGCGGCTCGAAGGAGCCCCACTCGTAGTTGTCCAGATACGACCAGGCCGTATAGCCGATCACGGGAATCTTCTCTTCCGTCACGGCCTTGTAGACCTGCTCCATGTAGTTGGTGAAGTACCACATCTGGTCCGGGTTGTCCACCTCCGCATTGCCGCACCAGCCATTCTCCGTGAGCAGCATGTCGGCGCTCGGGTCGTGCGCACTCACCCACTTCATTAACGCCAGGTATCCAGGCGGGTAGGCCGTGAACCAAACGCAATTGTGCTGGCCGTGGCTGCCCAGACTCGAGAGTCGCGCTCCTTCCGGCGCACGCGTGTCATCCACGCCCTTGTCCTTCTCCCAACCCAACGTCAGGTCGTCACAGCTGCGCTCAGACGTGGGCGAGTCGCAGTCCGTGACCGACTTGGACGCATAGTGGTTCATCATGAACAAGTCGTACGAGCCCTTCATGAGCGCTGCCTCCTCCGGCGTAAAGCGCGGTAGACGGTCGCCCACACGCTCACGCATGACGGCCGGGTAGTCACCCGAGATCATGGGCTGCAGGAACCAGCCGTAGTCGAACTGCAGCGCGCGTTCGGCGGCCGCCACGTCCTTGGGGTTGCTGGCGTCCAGTGGGTACATGTAGTGCGCCACCAGTACAATGCCGATCCGCGCCGTGGAGCGCACCACGCCCGCTGTGCGCAGCTCCCGGAACTTCTGCACGGCCTGCGAGTGTGCACGTAGCAGGTTGTGCGCCACGATGTACGTGTTGACGTCCGAGCCCGTGAAGCCTGGTGCGTGTGTGCCCGTGCCGTAGCCCTGCGTCACGAACGAGTACGGCTCGTTGAAGGTGGTCCAGTAGTCCAGCTTCTGACCGAACTCCTGGAACATGAGCGTCGCGTACTCCACGTAGTGGCTGATGATCTCCTCATTGAGCCAGCCCTTGGGTGTGAGTTCGTCCTGCAGCGCCGACGGCAGGTCCCAGTGATAGATGGTGAGAATGGGCACGAGGTTCTTGCGCGACATCTCGTCGATGAGTTCGTGGTAGAAGGCGATTCCCTCCGGGTTGGGCACCATGCGGCGCGTCTCCGGGTCCCACGTCATAGCGCGAGACCACGAGATGGAGAAGCGGAAGGACTGCAGCCCGTCGTTCTCCATGAGCGCCATATCGCTCTCGTAGCGGTGGAAAAAGTCATCAGCCACGTTGGCGCACGCCAGCTCGGGCTTGTCGCGGCAGAAGTCGTCCCAGATGCTGGACGTGCGCCCGGCTTCCTTGTACGCACCCTCCACTTGGTACGACGCGGTGGCCGAGCCGAACATGAAGTCATCGGCGAAGCAGCGCGGCTCGGCGGCGCTGGTGCCGGGCGCGAGCAGCGCCGCGCAGACGGCGGCCGCCGCGGGCAGTAGGCGGTTCAGAAGCCCCATGAGCGCTGGCTGCGGCGGGAGGTCTGGAGCGGAAGGAGTCTGCGCAGAACGAGCCAAGTCGGGAACTGAGCCAAGATCTCATGGCGGCATCTTGCCCATTGGCGCGTCCGCTGGCGATCTGAGGCGCTTGCACCGATGTTCAACGTGGCGGATTACCAGAAGCGGAGAGAGAGCGGCCGGAAGGAGGTACGAGCACTTGGCAACAGTAAGAAGCAAGCGGGGCCGAGCTGCGGGAATAGGCCTCCTCGGACCGTGTTTTGGAACAGAGCTTCCACGCAACTTTGTTGGCGCTTGAAGGCGCCGCGTCATCAGGAACGCGTGAGCAGCAGAGCAGAGGGAGGCAGGAACCCGCGCGGCCCAGCCCAGCGCGGCCTAGCGCAGTGCAGCGTGCGCGGCACTCGCCTGTCCTCTTGGAGAGAAGCTCTCGTGCGCACTGCGCACAGCGCGCGCTGCAGACTGCCCTTTTGCGGTGGCTCGTATCCTGCCGGTGCTTGATTGAACCTGGCGAATAGCATACGTGAGTGCGGCAAGTCGGCCGCGCAGGTTTTGGTCGCGTGGATCGCCGTCGCTCATGATTGGCTGAAAACGTGCTTCAACCCTGGGACACCCACATGCTGGAACCGCCGGCACGCCTCAGTGTCGTTATTCCCAGGTGTTTTCTCACAACACAGCGCTAGACTGCCCTGACTTGAAGGGTAAGCGCAGTGACTGGCCCCTTCTCCCGAGTCGACGCACTGCTGTCAGCACAAACGTACCACCAGAGCAGCATCCACACAGCAAAGCCTGCTTGCCCGCGTGTTTGCCTGCTAGCCTGCCTGCCTGACTGCCTGCCTGCTAGCCTGCGTGATCGCTCACGCGGCACCACTTCTCGCTTCTCGCTTCTCGCTTGCTTGGCGCGGATGTGGGGCGCCGTGCAGCAAGAGCACCTTGCTCCCGCGACTGCGGTGAAACCGGGGCGACTGGCTTGCTCTACCACCGAGACGAAGCGCATCGGACAACCCGACACGGTGACCCACCTTTCTCACCGCGGGCGGAGAGAAGGGCTCTCCGAAATGGCAAGAGCCTGCGATCAGCGATGGCGTGGTTGCATTACACTCGACCACTGGACTGCTCGCGCTGCAAATCGTTGCAGCCCCACCAGCGGCTGTCGACTGCAAAGCCTTCCTCTCCAGCTTGGAGTCCAGCGGAGAGTCTCCGCACGACCTTGAACCGTGTGCTCACCTCATAGCGTCAGAGCACACGTCCTTGCTTTCGCGCGCGCGCCCCTCCTTCGACTTCAGTTTTCAATTCGCCGTCTCCTAGATCCCACGTTGCTCTCCAACAAGACGCGAAAGTCGCTGCAGACCATGCGGGTGCTCAAAACCTTGCTTCAGCTCGCTGGCGTGTCTGCGGCCACGCTGCTGGCCGCGTCCCCGCAAGCTGAGGCGGCGCCGCGCTGCTTCCCGGACGAGTTCATGTTCGGCTCGGCCACGGCGTCCTACCAGGTGGAGGGCGCGTACAACGAGTCTGGCCGCACGCCCAGCATCTGGGACGACTTCTGTCGCGAGCAGCCAGGCATGGAGTGCGCCGACGTGGCCGACGACTTCTTCCACCGTTACCAGGCGGATACAGAGCTCATGGTCGAGACGGGACTGCAGTCCTTCCGCTTCTCCGTCTCCTGGTCGCGCGTCATGAACTGGGACCCGGAGACGCGTCGCATGCGGCCCAACGCACCAGGCATCGCTTTCTACCACGACCTGCTGGACTCGTTGCTCGCGAACAACATCGTTCCCATCCTGACGCTCTACCATTGGGACCTGCCGTCCGAGCTCCAGACGCAGTTGGAGCCCAAGGGCTGGCTCAACCCCGACCTTGTGGGCCACTTTGACGAGTACGCGGCACTCATGTTCCGTGAGTTTGGCTCCAAGGTGAACTACTGGACGACCTTCAACGAGCCGCTCTCCTTTGTGGGGCTGGGCTACAGCACGGGCATCCACGCGCCGGGCTACACGGGCTCGGACACGCAGGCCTACACGGTCTCGCACAACGCGCTGGTGGCTCATGCGACGGCCGTTCAGACGTTCCGCCAGCTCAAGGCGCAGGCTACAGGCGAGCTGGGTGCATCTGCACGCATCGGAATCGTGCTCAACACCAACTACTACTACCCGCTGGACGCCAGCAACCCCAAGGATGTGGCAGCCGCCGAGCGCGCGCTGGAGTTCGACTTTGGCTGGTTCCTGCAGCCCATCGTGTCGGGCGATTACCCGGCTGTGATGCGGGAGATTGCAGGCGAGCGCTTGCCACAGTTCACGCCCGAAGAGAAGGAGCTACTCAGAGGCTCGTACGACTTGTTCATGATGAACCACTATGCCTCTCGCATGGTCACGGACTGCGACTCGCCCACCTCCAAGATGGACTGCGCGTCGCTGGCGCCTGGCTGGCCGGCCGATAAGGGTGTGGACGACTCGCACATCGTGCCAGGCTCGCGTGCTGGCGGTGTGGACAGCCACGGCAACAACTACTGCGAGGCCTTCACGGGTTATCCGCCCGGCTATCTGGAGCAGATCAAGTGGCTGCACGCACACGACCCGACGGCCGACATCCTGCTCACGGAGAACGGTTGGTGCGGCAACGACCAGGTGGAGAACATGGACCAGCTCTGGTACTTTAAATCCTTTGTGGAGCAGGTCTACAAGGCCGTGGTGGAGGAGAAGATCCCCGTGATCGGCTACACGGCTTGGAGCTTCCTGGACAACTACGAGTGGGGCTCCTACGGCCCGCGCTTCGGGCTCTACTACGTCGACTTCCCGTCCCAGACGGGCTCGCCCGAGGGCTACACGCCCAAGCCCACGGACTTGCAGCGTATCCCGCGTCCGGCCGCTAAGTGGTTCAGCAAGGTGGCCAAGACAAAGTGTCTGGATGGCTGGGACGAGCTGGATGCGCCCGTCGCGAAGGCTTCGACTGCTCCTGTTGGCGTGAAGACGACCACGCAGGAGGTGGCAGCGACCGCGGAGGAGACGACGTCCCCGTCCGTCTGGGGCGCGGGTCTGCTGCTCTGCGTGGTGGTTGCTGGCGTTGCGCTTGTTGTGGCCCGGCGGTCGCGTCGCCGTGGCTACGAGTCCATGCCTCTGACGTCGTAGAGCAGACTGCATCTAGTGCTGGGCATCCCTGCATATGTGCATCCATAATCCCAATCAAAAGCCGCCTTGCCTCCATCACCGCCATTCCACCACACCAGCACCGAGCCGACACCACCATGAGCGGCAAGAGTCGAGCGGTGCTCACTGAGCTCGTGATCCTGGGCCTCACGCCGCAATGTGATTAATCGCAGAAAACGTCGGTCGTCCGCTTCCAGTACCGCAATGAACACTTCCTGGCAGCTCGACTGGACGAGGTGCTTGGTGGCACTGCGTCCTGCCAGCTGTGCCGTGGAACGGCATCCGTTGGAAAGGCACGCTCTTCCTTCGCTGCGGACAAGGTTCACAGCGACAGCACGAGGACTCGAGAAATGAACTGCTCGAGTACACTTACGAGATGGACATCGTCGACACGGCCCGCCAAGCAAAAGCGCGAAGGAGGGAATGCAAGTCCTTCGTGATCGAGTTTAACGGACGCCTACACCAAATTCGTCGATATTGTCGGATAACGAAGAGTTATTGACACCAATTCTGAGAGTACTACCTAATTGGGAAAGCTAATCGTGTTTTGCAGGAGCACTGTGGTCTCATACAACCATACCGAACTCTGCACCCTGGAAAGAGTAGGCGCTTCCTTGAATCGTACCTTTCGTTTGATACTCGCAACCGTACAGATGCTGTTGCCTTCGACGCGCAAGCCGCCCCAAATGCTTCGAGTCTTGAGCCCTGCGCAGGAAATTGTGGGGACCACCATCCGAGTCATTGCGATTTAGTGATGAACCGGCTCGATGGAAGCCTTTGCGCAACAACTGGGAGTCTCCATCTCTCCATCTCTCCATCTCACCATCTCTCTATCGCTCAATATCGCCCCCGAGCAGATAATACCGCGTGTGGTCACGCTGATCGCGGGCTTCGTCAAACATCAAGACCCAGGAAACGCTTCTATTGAGTTGAATACCTTGTTAGCTGATCGTCCAATGCAGGCTGAGTAGAACGTCGAGGATATCTGATTGATACCGACTAACCGGCTGTGAAGAGTAAGCAATAGCAGTAGGGGGTTCAAAATGCACTTGCGTTCGCTGCACACTTCGTACATCAGTCGATATATTAGTCGTGAAAATCCTGCTTGAAGTGCTCATATGCCCCACCCCGCAGCTGAACGTGTTCTAGACCTCTGACCGTCTCGAAGCTTGAAACCGCAACTCGAGATCATTACCAACTGCGTAGGTGCTACTCAAGAGATTGTATTTAGCAGAAATCCTTCTACACGAATAGCGAATCCTCCATGATGTTTAAGAGCCACACAGACTCTCAAACCAGCGCTCAAGCTGTGGCACGTCAAAATTGCCACGATAAGCACCGTTTCCTCAGTGTGTGCGCTCTGGAGCCGAGTTCCACACTTGAATTAAGCCTTCTACAAAATGTCCGTGAGTTACCACACTCTGGGTGTGTATGATCCCTACTGCAACAATACTGACACTGAAAACGTATTGGATCCGTTTCCGTACAACAAATAGCCAGGAATCACAACGCCCGTACCGTGTGTCCTTCCCTGTGCGTGGCCTTAGCGCGAGACGGTCACCACACGATTGTCACCTTCTTGGCCAGACAGACGTCTCTGAACAGCATGTTTGCACGACACTCAGTGTAAACGTGTCGCTTGTCACCAACTATATGACAGTAGCCAAGCTCTACGAGCACCCGCTTCGTCGACCGGAGCTCGATGACGATGATGGTTTGTTGTAAAGTATCGTCGCTGATCTGTTGATCTGTAATCGGCTCCGCCTGCTTGTTTTTCGCGTTAGTGAAAGCTGTTATAGTTAGGACAATCTCCTCAAGGTCGTACTCTCGTTTTCTGACTCGTATAGGCAGCACCCGTGTCTATCACACAAGCATTACTTTTAATAGTTGACTGGCATAATAAGATCAGGAAACCACATCCAACATTTACCTCGAAGTTCGCGCCAGGGTGAGCGTTGTACTCCACCCAGACACCGAATAACCAGTACGTGCGCTGGTGGTCACTGTAAAGATCGTTCTTCTTCTGCAGGGAGAAAAATTCGTGCGCTTTCGCCATCATCATTTTCTCTCCCAGTGGGTACTCATACCGGGTAGATTCCGTTTTGGCTGTGATTGCTATTGTTTAACCCTGTAAGCGCTGCATTGATGTAGATGACGTGGAAAGCTACTGGCTAGTGGTTGTTGTGGTTCGATTGACCAAATATTGAGCCCGTCGTGGTGTTTTGCGAAACCGATTAGCATTGCTCTCATCGTGACTTCTGTCTGGTACAATTGTCCCAGATGAGATAGCTGACATTTCTCTTCATTCCCCACTCTCTACCTCTCCCGCTCTTCTTCTTCTTCCCAAAGCCTTGATGTCCTTGTTCTGACAAGGGGTATAAATGGCGACCAGTCGCGTGGGGAAGTCACAGCTTCCGACCATCTACAATGCTTCATTTATATGTTCGAGTAACAAGTGTGAGGTGTGCTAACGCAAAAGACGCAACGGTGCGCTACGAAACTGTCTTAGATTCCCGAATGCGATTCACATTGACTGTAGAGTGCGATTTAGAGATTTTTCTCCCGCTGGTGCATCTGTATGTGCGTTTGCGTGTAAGTCTGGTCCACCTGCGTTTTGATCTGCCATCTTGTGAATACGCGAGTGTACTTGACACACAACCGACGTGGTTGTGTTGAGTTTGTACGCACAGGTACAACAACGAATTCATCTTCACGCTTCGCCAGCACTTGATCGACTGCCGAGTGACAGCTCTAGTCGTTCACCCCGAAGCGGGACTACTCCACCACTAGTGGATACTTCAGCCATTGGAAAACAACGGGCCCTTGGTTCCAATAGTAAGTGACTTGTGACAGGCTAATAACCGGTTGGAAGCTCGGCGGACTGTGGTTGGCTAAAAGTTCTCCGTGCCGGGAAGGAGACTCACAACCACTCGTAGATACTTCCTAGGGACGAACTATTGCCTATAATTTAGTCCATACACTTGTTTAAAGAAGGCCCGCCAGCCGTTACATGAATTCAGTCTGTTTGTGTTTAAGAATCGCGTCTTTGGGTCATGGACCCTGTTTATTGGAGGGTTGGCTCATTCCGCTCTGTTGAGCACGCACACGTCTGCCACAGATTCCGTGTGGTGTGCACACTTACGCCTCGCAGAGTCACGCCTGCTCGGAGCAAGGTGTTGTGCAGCCCCGCTGCATCGTCACATCTTCTGGAATAGACTGATGATGTCCAAGCACCAGGGACTCAAGCGTATATCGCAGCGGCACCTCGCGAGCACTGCTCTCGCTGCTTCTCATACTCTCTCCCACTCAATCCGTGGGCTCCACCAAATGATGGACGACAG
>JAADYK010000470.1:0-19571 GCA_023338225.1 Halophytophthora batemanensis
CGCACAGCCATGGGGACCCCGAGCGCCTGCGACGAGTGCGGCAAGAAGTTCAAGGTGTTCACGGCCAAGAAGAAGTGCAAGCACTGCAGGGACGTGGTGTGCAAGTCCTGCTACGAGGCGCACATGGAGCTCAAGCACACGACCATAGGACGACGCGGCCGGCCGGGTCGACGGCGTCGCGAGTCGCTTGCGGCCTTTGACACCGACGGCGCGCCAGACCAGGAAGATCTGCAGTTCCTGTCGCCCATCGCCGCCAACTCCGGTCTAGCGCCGGGCTTTGGCTTTCATGACGCCGCGCTGGACATGGACACGCTGTCGCCGGACGTCTTGGCAGGCATGGACGACGTGGAAGCCGTGAGCGAGGACGACGACGAGGACGAGGACGACGAGGACGACGAACTGGACGACCGCGAGGGTGAGGGCGAGGGCGACGTCGACGGCGATGAAGAGGACGAGGACGAGCTGCTGCTGGCACTAAGCCGCCGTTCGTCCATTGAGGAGGAGGAGACGCAGTTCCGCGAGTTCCAGCAGATCCAGAGCGCTGTGGCTGTCTGGGCGCTCAAGGACAAGCAGGCTTGCCAGCGTCTGCGCCGCCGTCTGGACGAGGGCCGCGCTACCCAGCCTGATGGCTGGGACGACTGCGAGTTCCAGAGCTGCAGCGCCTTTGCGCTGGGGTACGCGGTCGCCACCACGCTCGTGGTCTGGGCGCTCTTTGCAGCGGCCTACGTGGCCTTCATGCAGGCGCGAGGAGCCTTGGCCATGCCGCTCACGTATGTGTTTTAGTACGGAGCGATCGATCGCGTCCAAGAGGACAGGAAGGGCCCGCCTGTGGGAACCGCTTGTATTGTGCTCGAATGCCAGCGTCTAGAACCGTCAACGAGTGTGCAGGATGAAGTAGAGTGCTAGCTTCTTGCCTGCGTCGCTCGGGCCGCAGCTTCACCTCGAGATGAACGTGATGAGCACGACGGCGCCCACGAGCATGCAGTGCAGCGAGACGCAGCCGAGGAACACGTAGAACCACTTGATGGTGCGCTCGCCCACGCACTTGCCGGTCCACGGGCAGTGGTGGTCCAGCTACAGCCAGCAAGCAAGCAAAGAACCGCGTCAGTTCGTCCAAGTACGCGTTGATGCGGCGACGTACAAGGGAGAGAGGAGACCTCTTTCACGCAGATGCCGCAGTCGGAGCAGTGCGAGGCGTTCAGGGGCCGTCGGACTTCGCATTGAGCTGTGGCGTGGACAGCCAGCACGGACAGCGCGTAGGTACGTCAGCGCCTCATGCACAAGCAGCGCTAGGAACCAGTAGAGAGAGGCGTGTCCGTACGAACCGCAAATGATGCCAGTCTCCACGTCGCCTTGGCCCTGGATGGAGGCCGTCTCGAGGTCCTGGAAGACCACGCCCGGGTCGCTGCAGGCTACCATGGTGAAGGAGACCGTCGTGAGGCAGATGGAAGCCACCAGCGCGATCTGGAAGCCCAGCAGCATGTCGTCACGGCTGCAGCAGAGGCCCAAGAAGCGAATACAGAGGCAAGCACAGTCACACACAGAGACACACGAACGCTCGGTGGAGGGAATCGCGCAGTTCGCGCGAGCACCGCACAGCAGGCAGAGAACGCACGCGAAGAAGAGGAAGGCGGGCGCGACGGCCAAGCAGTAGGTGACCAGCATGCATGGCCAATGCGGCCCCACGTGGCAGGTGGCCGGGAAGTAGCCGTAGTTGCCGGCGAGCGAGCACAGCACGCGCGTGTTGCCGTAGCGCACGCAGCAGCGGCCGCGCGGGCGCCGCGGCTCCGGGCTGTACTTGCTGGTGATCTCCGCCTCCTCCGTCAGGTGCACGTCGCCGGCAGCGGCCGCCACGGGCGCCTCTGCGGCCATCATGTCGTGTCGTCGGCCAGCTTCTTCGCGATGCCCGCCGCCTTTCTCGCCCGAGGCGGTTATATCACTATGGGAAGGGCGTCCGTGGTGTGACCCACACCACGTGGTCTCTTGCCGGGAGTATGGCATAGTGAACGCCAGTCGACGGATGCGCTGCTGGAACTCCCAGCGGCCCGTCTGACGCCCATAGTAGAGGCGAGCTCATCTGCGCGCGCGTGCTGGAACCCCTGGCCGCCAGCACTCGAGCCACGCTGGCCGCCGCATGCCTCGCTCGTCGGCCCCGCGCGGGCGCGCGCAGCCTTGGGCCGCCGCTTCCCCATCGCGCAGGAGCGGCGCTGTGGGCGTACTTGGCCCCGATCTCCAGCACGGTGCAGCCCGCGAGCGCGTATCTACGGCTTCGTGTGGCAGCCAAGGACGCGCCGGCGTCAGGGCCCCGCCGTCCCCGCATTTGGCGATAGGTGGGTCTTTAATCCATCACGCGCCGCCAGAAGCGGGTGTCGCTCACCCGCTTCCGTCGCTTTATCCATCACGCCACTCCACCTTCCGACATGCGTCCGGGCATGTCGCACCATCCCCTCCGACTAAGTGCGAATGCTGCTTGGGGTGCCCCCTCCCCCCTCTTCTCGCTGTGAGCCGCTCGTGGCCATTTCGTCTTTCGCCGCTTTCGCCGAGAAGAGAGAGATTCGTGCCAAGATGCTCCGTAACCTGAGCTCGCTGTCGCGCCGGGCCGTGGCGCTGCGCTCCGCCGCGCCCATGGGCGTGCGCGCCTTCTCTTCCTCTCCCGAGTACGACGTGGTGGTCATCGGCGGCGGTCCGGGCGGCTACGTGGCGGCCATCAAGGCGGCGCAGCTGGGCATGAAGACTGCTTGTGTGGAGTCCCGCGGCGCGCTGGGCGGCACGTGCCTGAACGTGGGCTGCATCCCGTCCAAGGCGCTGCTGCACTCGACGCACCTGTACCACTCGGCCAAGCACGACTTCAAGAGCTACGGCATTGACGCGCCCGAGGTGACGGCCAACTTCCCGCAGATGATGAAGGCCAAGGAGAAGGCGGTCAAGACGCTCACGGGCGGCATCGCCGGTCTCTTCAAGAAGAACAAGGTGGACTACATCCAGGGCTTCGGCAAGATCTCGGCCCAGGGCGAGGTGTCCGTGGCGCTGAACGACGGCAAGGGCAACCAGACCGTCACGACCAAGAACATCATCATTGCGACTGGTTCGGAGCCTTCCCCGCTTCCCCCCGTGCCTGTGGACAACGAGGCCGGCAAGATCGTGGACTCGACCGGTGCGCTGTCGCTGAAGAAGGTGCCGGAGCACCTCGTGGTGGTCGGTGCTGGCGTTATTGGCCTGGAGCTGGGCTCCGTGTACAAGCGTCTGGGTGCCAAGGTGACGGTGGTGGAGTTCCTGGACACTGCTTGTCCCGGCATGGACAAGGAGATTGTGAAGGAGTTCACCAAGTTGCTGAAGAAGCAGGGCCTGGACTTCAAGTTCTCCACCAAGGTGACTGCGTCCGAGGTCAAGGGCGACGTGGTGGCGCTCACGACGGAGCCGTCTGCGGGTGGTGATGCGTCGTCCATCGAGTGCGACACGGTGCTCGTGGCCACGGGCCGTCGGGCGTACACTGCTGGACTGGGACTGGAGCAGATGGGCATCCAGACGGACAAGCTGGGACGCGTGGAGGTGGACGACGCTTTCCGTACTCAGGTCCCGGGCATCTTTGCCATTGGCGATGTGATCAAGGGTGCGATGCTGGCCCACAAGGCTGAGGAAGAAGGTATTGCCTGTGTGGAGAACCTGGCGGGCAAGCACGGCCACGTGAACTACGGCGCCATCCCCGGCGTGGTGTACACGTTCCCGGAAGTGGCGTCTGTGGGCAAGACGGAGGAGGAGCTCAAGGCAGAGGGCGTGGCCTACAACGTGGGCAAGTTCCCCATGATGGCTAACAGCCGCGCGCGTACTGTTGCCGAGTCGGACGGGTTCGTGAAGGTGCTGGCCGACAAGGAGACGGACAAGATGCTGGGCGTGCACATTATCGGCAGCAACGCCGGCGAGATGATTGCCGAGGGCGTCATTGGACTGGAGTACGGCGCCGCCAGCGAGGACCTCGCGCGCACCTGCCACGCGCACCCGACGCTCAGCGAGGCCTTCAAGGAGGCGTGTCTGGACGCCTTCGACAAGCCCATCAACTTCTAAGCCCAGGGGAGATTGGAGGACGCAGGTGGAGAGCTGAACTAGGTTCCACAGCGAACACTAGACGAGGTAGTCTGGAGCTGCGTGGAAAGTGAATGAAGAGCTTGCGGGGCTCGACCTCTAGCAACGTCTGCAGTTGAACTGGCGTGTGTTCCTTTCGTTAGCGCCTTGAGCCCTTGGTTGCGTCGTGTTCCAGTGTTTGAGACTGGGGCCATGGTGCGGACAGTGTAGTGTACACGTTGCTAGTGACGCTTTACAGCGTATATGTTCGCACATCCTGCGGTAACAACACGTGCACATGCACGGTGACGCGGTGACACTGTGACGTCGAGAACTAAACGACATGCAGGAGAATACAGCAGAGCAAACCCAGAGTGTCCACTGATAACGAATCCCTTCAAATTCTTAGTGTTAAGAGTGTTCATGTTGGAAGTAGCTTCCGTATCGCGTGACCCCCTCTCGCGAAGAAGTCCCTGCCGATACGGTGAGACGAAGCGGCTTCAGCTCCCTGCACACTCAAGTACAGACAGCCAACGCCAGCCAGCAAGTGGTAGGTACACCTAGTAGAAGATCTGCACCGGGGGGCCCATCGTCGACTTGAGGTACAGCACCTTGATGTTCTGCCAGTGCTTCTTCAGCAGCGACGCCAGGAAGTTGGCGGCCAGCTGCGTGTTGATCACGATCTGCTGCTGCGTCAGACCCACGTGGCCGATGGCGACGTTCAGGCACATCACCTTCTTCATCTGGAACTTGATGGTCGCGCGAACCTGCTCGGCCTTCTCCGTAAGCGAGTCGCTGGAAGCCACCAGGGTCGGGAACTTGCCAGCCTTGTTAAGACCGGGGCCTAACAGACGCGGGATCTGCTTGATCAGCGTGTCCGACGCAAGGAAGGCGTCGTACTTCTTCGCGAACTTCTTGATCACCTTCTTGTTCTTGTTGAACTTCTTCAGGTCGTCCACCGTCATGTACTCGAAGCCCTCCTTCTCGGCCATCTCGCAGTGCACAGCGTTACCCAGCACGCAGATCTTCATGTTCGGGCGCGGGACGGTCGGCAGCTTGAACGTGCCGCTGAAACGCTTGTCCTTTTGCGGGTCGTAGTTCTTCAGCGCGATCTGCAGCTCGATGGTCTCGTTAAAGTTACGCTTCTTGCCCTGCAGGTCGTGGCCGTTCATGTGGACCTTCTCGCCGGCCGAGTACGCCAGGATGTCGGCCACAGCCTTGTCCAGCAGCTCCGAGTTCAGCTTGGACATGTTCACTTCTTGCTTCTTCCGTCGGGGCGCTACAAAACGATTCAAAGGGAGAGTGAGTGCCAGCGCAAGAGCTCCCCCAAAAGCTCCCGGCCGTCACACCAATCGTTTCCAGATGACTTCCTAGAAGTCACAAACGGTACCTCCGCTAACCTCCACCTGACTTCATGGAAGTCCAATTCTTACGTCCACTAACCTCCGGAGGCGGGAGTGATGGGAAGGTTGGGTGGGCGGTACTGTGATCCGGTTCGATGGTACAGTGTACCGATTGGGCAAGCGAGAGCGCTGCAAGATCTGCCTGGGACTTGCTCATGAAGAAGACTGGTGATGGTTTGCTGGCCTCTGCTGCATGCACTGCTGTAGAGAGGCGTCATGGCTGCACTCTCCCATTATGGCTGCATTCGCTGTTCGCTGCGGCGCGTCAACTGGCATTGTCGGGTTGCAAGTACGAAACCCGATGCAGTTCCGCTTCCGCTTCAGCCGCCTTCTCTTTCAACGCCACGTCACCAGGTCACCAGGGTGGAATGGTGCAAGAGCATGCGAGTCAAGCGACGCGGGAGGCCATTCGCCAAGCCATGCAGGAGAAAGATGGAGATACGAGGGGGACGGGTGCACTGCGGAACCAACTCTACGTTATTCGATTGCTTCACAGCAACGCCAAAAAAGAAAGAAAACACTTGCTAGAAATTGACGCCGCCACTCTAAAGCTCGTCCTTCTCGACGGCCTCTTCGACCTCCTCTTCCTCGGCCTCCTCGACCTCTTCGGCCTCCTCCTCGGCCTCCTCCTCAGCGTCCTCAGTCTCGTCCTCGTCAGCCTCTTCGGCGGCGGCGGCCTCCTTGGCCTTAGCCTCCTCGTCCGCCTTGGCCTTCTCCTCGTCCTGCAGCTGCTTCTTCTTCTCCTTCATGGCCGCCGTCTTGGCCAGCACGGCCTCCTCGTGCGCGTCGAACTCCTCCTGGCTGTCGGTGACCAGGATGTCGTCGAACAGCGTGCCGCTCTTGACCTGCCACAGCTCGAAGCCGATGGCGCCCACGTTCTTGGCCACGTTGTAGAGCGCGTCGTCCTCCACGTAGTCCGGGTTCGGGATCATCGGGTGCACCCACTCGCCCTTGTACTCCGGGTTGTCGATCATCGTCGGCTTCCACTCGCCCTTGTACTCGGGGTTCTCAATCATAGCCGGCTCCCACTCTCCGTCGTCCTCGTCGTCCCAGTCCTCGGGCTTCTCAGCGTCCGGGTCCGGGATGCTCTTCGGGATGTCATCCCAGCCCGCGGGCTTCTCCTCACTCGGGTCCGGGATCTTCTTGGCGTCCACCCAGTCCTCAGGCTTCGACTGCTCCGGGTCCTTGATCTCCTTCGGCGGCAGGAACGGCCACTTGTCCGCCAGTGCCCCTTCCTTGATCACCTTGCCGTCAATGCGCACCTGGAACGTGTTGTCCGGCTTGATCACGAACGAGTACAGGTGCGCGTCCGTGTCCGACTCGGCCTTGATCGTGTCCTTGTAGTCCATGTTGACTGCCTCCTCGCCCGGACGCGCGTAGTTCAGGATGGCGTGCGTCTTCTTGGTCTGACCGCAGATGTCCGGGCCGAACATGATCGCGTACGGCGAGTCGCCACCAAACGTAGCCTGGTCCAGGTCGGCCGGCAGCAGCTTGATGTAGGCACCGCCGCAGTCGATCTTCTGCTCGTGCTGCACCAGGTACGACAGGAAGAGGTCCTTGTCCTTGTTGTCGAACGGCTTGTCGAACTTGGCCGAGAGTCCGTAGAAGCGCGCATCCTGGCTCGTCTTAATGGCCAGGTCGTCTTCCTCCGTGAAGTACTTGCCCGCCACCTGCTCGAACGCGCCCACCTCGCTCTCCGGCTTCCACGAGGACGCCACCCAGCGGTCCGACCACTCGGCGTCGTCGAACGACTCCTTGAACACCGTCTCGGCCTGCGCCACGCACGCGGCCGCGGCCAGCGCCACCACCAGCTTCGCCAGCATCTTCTTCCTTCTTCTTGGTGCTCTGCTTGAACTGCAAATTCTCGAATGCCGCTCCACTTGCAGCGCGCGGACTCGAGATTGCCCTTGGTGGGAACCGGAGTGATGGTCCCCGCACTTAGCTTGAAGATCTTTGGCCACGTGGCCACGTGGAAACAAAGGCACAGTGCATTTCCCGGATGAGCCAATCACAAGCGCAGAAACTCGAGGTGCGCAGCCTTTCATTAACAGTAAATCAATGCAGATCCCTCAGTGATCGATGTGATTGGAGTGTTATCGCCGCGGGGTGGACCACCACCGCACGACCATCACTCCAGAAGCCACGTGGAGAGCGAGCAAGAGCCACGAAGACCACACCACAAGTTCACCGTGCCCGCAAAAACTTTACGGCCGTCCTTCCTCACCACGATATCATACTCAAACCAAGAGAACCCGAGGTGTCCCAAGTCCCAAGTGGAAGCCGCAAGCATGTACATGTAGCATGCGCTTCGTGTTCATAGTCATCCTAGCTCTAACGTCGGTGGGGGCATGCAGCATGCGGGGCTATGCTGGCGGTAGGCCACAGCGCAGCGTCCACGCCCAGGTGCAAGCCAGCGCTCGCGCCGAGCTCGGTCCTCCCAGTCGGGGAGACGCCGAGCACGCGAGCAGCCCCACCCAGACGCGTCACTGCTCCATGTCACCTCTTCACCCCGCACTCCCACGCCGCAGTCACCGCTCCACACGCTATGCAAGCACTCCCAACATGCAAAAAAGCTGGAAAAGCAGACCCACACGCACTGAGGACGACAGCATCCTCCGATACGTCCACCCACGCTTCCCAAGTGCCCACCACCATCCTCCACGTCCAACTCGTATCGTGCGTCTGCAACAGGCAGAGCATACCAAACGAGCCAGCGCAAGGACACAGGAGACACACGGGAAAGCAGCAGGTCACGTCCAGTCAGTCATCCTCCATCGTCCTCCTCGACGCGTGTGGTGATAAATTACAGCGCGAGATAGGAACGAACCGGCAGGACCAGCCAAAAGCCTCATGCTCCTTGACTGGCACGCCGCTCCGTCCTCCACCTCGCGCCGGCTTGCCCGTCGTCGCTGACGTCGTCGTGCGTGGCCTCGCTGTCACTTAGGCTTAGTTGGCCTCCATGTCCATGAGCACCTTCTGCGTCCACGCAGCCAGCTGCTGCGCCTGCGGATTCTGCGTGTCGTTGGCACATTCACTCACGAGCTGCACCACGAACTGCTGGTGGAACAGCGTGCCCACTGCCTTGCCCATGGCCTGCCCCATGTCGCTACGGTCACAACCACAACGTGTTAGCGCCACACAGACGTACGATCATCCCACACCAGTAACAAATCACAAGCAGTACATACCCAATAAGTCCCACAGCGCCAGTGGTCACCGCCTCGGATCTCGTGCTCAGGTCGTTGGCCAGCGTGGCCAGGAAGGCGCCGATCTGCGGCGCGCACTCCACGAGCATGGTGGCCTTGTTCGCAGCACCCAGACCCTGCACGATTCCCGTAAGCGCCTCCAGAACGCTTTCACGCAGCTGGTTCATGTACTCCACCACCTCTTCGTCGTCCGTGGCGATCGAGCCGCAGGCGCCCGCCGCCTGCAGGATCATCTGCAACGACGACACGGCGTAGCGCTCGTACTCGCCTTCAATAGCCAGCGCAATGTCACCGAAGCACGAGAGCACGGGCGGCTTCACGGAGCGGTTCAACATCGGGTTCTTCAGGATCTCAATGAGCGCCGCCACCACGTCGTCGCACAGCGGGAGCACCTTGCCTTCAAGCGCACGGCAGAGATCTCCCACCACGCCCACAGCCACACTGCATACCATGTACTCTTCGCTGTTCTTCAGCCCCATGAGCACCACGGGGCCAAAGTACTGCATGTACACTTCGAACTTGGCTCCCACCGCATTCGCGAGCGCGCCAGCAGCCATGAACGCCTCCTCCGCCGCAGCAGCATTGCGGGTGGAGAATACTTGCAGCAGCGCCTGCATGATACGGTCAGCCAGCGGGTCAATGTCCGTGTTGAGCTTCTGGATGACGGCGATCAGCACGCCACACAGCAGGGCCTGCAGACCGGCCTGGTCCTCGTGTGCGTTGTCCGGGTTCTCCAGCAGCGACTGGATGCTCTGCTCCAATCGCTCCAGCACCACAGGCAGCCGCAGCATGATGTGCTCGTTCACCTCTTCCGCGCCAGCCTGCACCAACACGTTCAGCGCCTCATAGGCCGAGCCACGCAGGTTGCTCTCCGTGGCGTTGGGACGGTTGCTCGTCTCCAGCAACTTGTCGAACAGCGTGTTGAAGTAGGGCGTCAGCATGTGCGCGGCCGCCTCCGACTCCTCAAAGGCCTTGACGATGTTGTGGATGGCGTAGCACACGTTATGCGACACCCGCGGCTCCTGGTCCAGGCCTTCCAGCAGCAACTGCATGAGGCTGGGCAGCATCTCGCCACTAATGCAACCGTAGTGCAGCTCACAGATACGACCCAACGTCCAGGCCGTCGTGTCCCGCACCAAGATGTTGTCGAACTTCATGCAGCCCATGAGGAAGCCCAGTGCCTGCCGCACCAACGGCGCGATCTTGGCCGAATCGGGGCCGTCCAGGATGGAGCCAAAAGCCATGATAGCCGCCTCCTTCTGGTGCCAATCAGTGCTTTCGATGTTCTGCGTGATGAAGGCCATAGTGGGTTCCACACAGGCGTCTCCCACCACCTGCGCCACCAGCGCGAGACAAGTAGCCGCGGCCATGCTCAGGTTCCACGAGTCTTCGTCCTGGTCGTCCTCCTGCTGCTTGAGCGTCTCCGTGAGCAGCGGGATGAGCGTGCCCAGCACTGTCTGTACGTAGTACGAGCACGGCATGGCGTCCGCGCGGCCTTCCAGCTCCGCGTAGTGCATCTCCTCGATGAGATCCAGCTCCACGTCGCACATGGACGACCAGAACTCCAGCGACTGCAGTCCCACCTCGTCCTGATCGCTTGTGATCGCGTTGAACGTAAGTTTGCACAGCGTCTCCATGTACTCGGCCAAGTACTCGTAGTAGAGCGTAGCGATGGCGGCAATGCACTCATAAGCCACCACACGCGTGCGCAGGTCAGGAGACTGCGTAGCCTCGCAGATCTTCTGCATCAAATGGTCGCGCTCTTGCTTGCGCTTGAAGTTCTCGCTCACAAATTCCAGGCTGTTGCGTAGTGCGGTCACAGCGGCCAGGCGGATAGCAGGTGGACGGTCCGAGCGAATTCCGTCCACAATAGCCGTCAGGATGCGGTTAGTGTCTTGCTCATCGATCGAGTTCTCCTCCAGCTCGTCACACAGGTAGCCCAAGCATTCGAGCGTGGCGTGGATGCAGCCTTCACTGCCAGAAGTCACGTTCTTGAGCAGTTCTTCCAGTAGCGAGGGCCACTCCTTGGCCGGTAATTCGATGCTGCCGATCTTGGCCACCAGCTGCGCGCTCGTGTGACGCGCCACGGGTTCGGCCGACTGCAGGACGCTCAGAGAACCGTCCTTGATCTGCGTGCGCAGGGCGGCGTCCATGGCCATCCAGGCGTGGATCTTCTGCTGTTGAAGCGCGTCGTCCTTGGCGTCCAGCACGTTCTTAAGGTAGAGGCCGGCGGCCTGACGACCCACCACGGCGAACTCCTCGGACGCGAGCGCCTGCACGAGCGTCACCATGAACTGACCCATTTGCTGCTGCAGCGCATTGTTCAGAAACTCCTCGGCCTGCTTGCGCAGCGCCACATCTGCATGTTCACATACAAACACAGAGACAGAAAGAACGTTAGAGCCATACAGCGACTGCTTCAAGCGCGCGACGGCGGCTCGGTGGCTCGGTAGCCTGGGACGTACCGGGGCTCTGCGTGTTCAACAGGGCCGACGAGATGTCCATGGTGGTTGAAGGCGGATATAAAGGGTTCTAGAGGTCGGGGAGCACGGCGAGCGGCGCGAAGGGGGGGAGGGCGCGCAAGGAGAGACGAAGGCAGCGAGGGTCGCGCGCGCGGCGGGCGACTGGAGGAGGCGGAGATAGAGGCACGGAGAGGCCGCGTGCGGAAACGGCTCTAGCTTGGGCTCGGCTGGTGCGGGAGTGCGGACTGGGAATGACGGAGCGGCGGGGGAGAAGTTCCCCCCTGTCGGATGGGCGTGGAGGGTTTGATGCTAAAAAGTGGCTCTTTATGGCGGGTGCGGGGCGAGTACTTAAGAGGTGGGTTGCAAAATGGGGAACACTTGGAGGATGTATGGTGGGACTTGAACGAGGTGCGGAGACGACTTAAGTGGAGAAAACACCTCGGTTTTGGGAAAGGTCGGGGGCGCCCAAAACGGAGGTGCGACATGAGTGGGCCAGCAGAAAGACTGGCTGGGAGGCGCCTCAATATATTTATTGAATGTACTTACCAAGTGCATTGGCAATGGCGTTAAGTACGCAGTTCCCCTCTCAAAGGGTACGCTAGTGGGTTACACTACGCGCTAAAAGACCTATTATCATTTGATCAAAAGGCACCATATCCTCTGTGTGCTGATACGAATCAACGTGCTCAGGTGGTAGAGTGCTTGAATCTCAATAGATTGATCCCGGGTTCGATCCCCGGGCATGCAAACACAGGGTGGGTTTGTGTAAATGAATCCCAGAGGGCGGCTCTTAACCTTGGCATAGCTCCTAGAAGGGGGCTGTTGCATGTTCAGTTCTAGTATACGTTGTCTGCCAGTGTGGTATACTCTTCTTGAGTCGATGGGTCTTCTGTTCAGTCTGCGGTGTGTGACACTGCATGACTTACAATGACTATCTGCACAGAAGATTGCGATTGAGCTGAGCTACAACAACAAGTTTAGACAGAGAGGCAACAGCCTCCTTATTTTTGATTGGATTGCTGGCACAAGACATTCACGATAGTAACATGTGGGATTGTTTCAAGTTTAAACTTTTGACACTACGATAGTTGTGATCTTCGAGTAAGATATCATTCATCCATCAGTACCATTTCTCGATGGAGCCAGTGTCTGAAGCGAAAACAACATGGTTGGCTGAAAAGCCTCCGCGCAAGCATAACAAGCAAAGTCAACGTGTATTCAAAGTCTTAGGTTGCTGTTAAAGCAAACTTTTGTATGTATCAGTATCATGAAAGCAGAGTCTCTTTCCCTTTATCCCTTCATTTGGAAGTCCTGATCTTCCATGTCATTGCGGTCACCACTCAGTCTCCGCCCTTCACTTTCTTGCTCGTGTGCTTGGGTTTAGGTCCAGGTTTTAGTCCTCGCCTTCGTATTTCACTCGCTTTCTCTTGAACATTTGACACAAGAATCAAGTGGTCGGTCTCTAGCTCCACTGTTGTCGGCCATGGCTGGAATGGGACATTGTGTGTGGCACTGAAGTGTGCTACAGATAGTCTGGCAGAATCGTACAAGGTGCCTACTGAGGTTTCATCTTGAATTGCAGCGCAAATAGCGTGAACACAGGGGGATCTTGATCCGTCCAATCGTTACCGCTCTCTTTGAGGTTCACAGGTCTCCAAGAATGAATGTAACCTTCATTGTGAACGTCTCCAATGTACCGAACCGAGTATGCACCCTCCGTGCGTGGTGTGAAGTCACACTTTGTACTCTTCTTGGTCCAATCCTTGAGCCGTTCTTGTAGCAGCGGAACAAGTACAGAAGCGCCAAATTTCGAAGTCCAAATGCACGCTATTTGACGTTTCTCAGAGAGCAGTTCACTCAGCTTTCTGAACTACAAGGCAAAGCATCCAGCGGCTTAACACTTCGACAGTCATTCCCAATCTAGTTGTTTGCTTGTTCCGATAGATTTGATGTCATTTCATTGTACGTTGGAAGCTGGAACTTTTCGAGAAACTTGTACTTTACCCAGTGTTCCAGCTCAATCCCGTCTAGATATGCCACCGCTTTTGGCTTCGTGAGCATCAATTCTGAGCGGTAGAGCTTGAAGTTGTTTTCACAGTCACTTGTGGTCATTCGCTTAACTATAACTCGCACTTCGTCAGTCAAAATTTGCACCGGAACGATTAATGTTGTCCTTGGTGTGTCGCAGACAAAATCGATGACCAGCAACTGGAAACACAGTCCCTACCGCTGCGAGGAGCCCTTTTTGGCGGTCCGATAGCACCACAAAGTGATCCAAATCTGCAATCGCGTCCTTGATCAGAATCAAGAGCCACTGCCAGTTCTCAAAGTTTTCAACTGGAACTTGGGCAAATGAAAAAGGGAAAATGTGACCATTGTAGTCCTTTGTCGTTGAAACGAGAAACTCACCACGCTTGTGCATTTCACCTTTGAGGTGAGTCCCATCGAAGCCAAACAGGTTGCACGCCATCTTTGTGACATCGATCCCAACGCTTGGAATAAAATAAGCGCGCTTGAATGTCTGCATTCGTCTTTCTCGAAGCAAAACTTGGATCCTGGATTCTTCTTGGCCATCAATTTCAGATAGGATTCCAGTTTCTGGTAGTTCAAGAGTCGATCACCACGCAGTTTGTTCTCGATATAAGCCTTGGTCCGATAAATGGAGGTGAGAGTAATACTGTAGCCTTTTAAGCCAAGAAAAGCTTTACCGCGTTTCCAGTCATCCCCTCAGTCCAACCACCGTGAACTGGAAGCATCTTCACCTCGACAAGGTCAGCGAGTGCTCGTATACTCTGACTGGTGTTCCTCTTGTCCTTAGGTGATCGAGCAATACCCCCTTCTGCAGCCGGTTAGGCTGTAAACCCCACATGCATTAGATGATTGTGACACAGGTTGGCCTTTGTCACTTTCCACTCCCCATCACTGCTGAATACATTGATGTAGAACGGGCAAATCAGTTGCTCAGCCGGAACGCTCTTGTCATCGTACTGCTGACTATTCAGAGGCTTGCACGCGTATTTGCGTTTTCGCTGTTGTTCTTTCGAGTGCTGTTATACTGGACGTAGAGCTGAAAGCCGCACATCCAGGCAATCTTCTTGCATTGCTCTTATGCTGCCTTCTGAGATCCGTGACCTTGCAGCCGATGTTTTGCTGTCTGTCGTAAACGAGGCCGTAGTCGTCTGCCGTGTTGTTCGTCGTTTGAACGTGAACGTCATGCCGAATTATCTCCAGATCTGTCGCCGCGATCAAGTCATTTTCGTCAAGTCGAAATGGCACACTGCCGAAGGTTAGCGTCTTTTTCTCTGACGAGCGATTAGAAATACCCATTACTGCAGGCGGACTTCAAGGAGGGTCTTGGGAATTGTGGAGTCGTTGAGCAAATGCTGTGTGAACTCTTGGTGGGATGGTGGATTGCGCGGAAGACCGCGAAAATAATAATGAGTGCTTTACGAGAAAGCTTTGCCCTTACTACCTTTGCACGCTCGTAAAGCTATTTGAGCGGTTACCCAATGACCCTCTAGTGCACGATGCCCAGCAGTAGTGGTGGAATATACTTACTCCCCAATAGCAATCTCAAAGCAAAAGAAAAAAATCCTGGGATCCATCAAGATGAGTGTATCCGCTACGCAAAAGCTCACACACTATAAAAAAGGTGGTGTCACCTGAGAAATACAAAAAGTAGGCCATGCGATGTGTCTGCTATGGGAACCGTATTTGCCACGCAGGCTAAATAGAGCCCTGCGTACTTCTTCCACTTGAAAATAACCGTAACCGAACCTAGTTGGGGGTTACGCAGCGTAATGTACTTATTTCTGCGAAGGCTTCAGAATTAATTTCCGTTTGGGGCAAAGGTAAGTACATATCCACTGATTTACAAAAATGTATCTCCGAATTGTCAGTGAAATATGGTCTTTCCACCTCGATATCCCTAAGTTACCACGAGATACCCAAGTACCATCCTAGCCCTAGAAGGCATACCGTTTTCTGTTTCGGGTCGATGTGTGTGAGCAAGCTCAAGCGCGACTAACAACCACGGGGTAGGCGTCTACGGGCCACCCAGACTTTCCAGGAGCCCGAGTGAGCAGGTGTTCGTTCTTCAGATGATGTTGCGCGCGGCGTTCACGTTGCGGTCAATCGTGAGGCTACAGTGCGAGCACGAGAAGACCTTCTCGCTGGTGATGCTGCGGTTGAGACTCCCGCAACACGAGCATGTTTTTGTCATGTAGTGCTCTTCACGCTGGAACCACGACTTGTCCTTGATTTGCCTGGAGCGAGCAGAGCACTTGTGGTCTTGCACCGTCGGGATCCATATCTTCCTTGCGCGCTGGTCGACCGACCGCCCCCACCACACTGATCGATCCCCCATGTAGAGAAGAGCTTGGGAAACGAACAAGGGTGTGGAGGCGCAGGAATAGGTTGGTAGTAGCTCGCAGAACTGGGAATGAATGGGATAGCGGCTATGCAAGAAGCTAGCTACGAGAAAACCGGAGAAGCTTGGCTGCATCGCTAAGTGCTGCGCTGACGGCAATGCGCCAACTTGGGGCTTCTTTGGTATCACGAGTAGCTGATAGGCTAGATCATATCTTACCTGTGATTGGCCAATTCTGGCTTTGATGCGGGTGAATAATCGAGGGCGAGTTTCAACAAAATGATGGCAACTCGTGGGAACTCAGTGGTAGATTGGGAACACCTGAGTGGCCGTTTGGTTGGATAGTGCGTCCTATATTTCCTGCCAAGCGACTCTTCGAAGGGAATAGCTAATCCTATATAAATGACCCTACATTGGGGAAGGATGGTATTTTGTGGGTTGGTGTTTTGTGGCATGGCATTCTAGTAAGAGATGGAGAGCGAAGAAGCCGACATTGCAGCGTGTGAGAAAGAAGTTACGAGCACGTGGGCGAGCAAGATCTCTGACCGATCACAGGCGTTCTACCACAGCTTGCTAGTGAGTTGTGTGCGGTGGGTGATGAAGCACAAGCGCGTGCTTGTAGTGTATGTATTTGTCGTGTGCCTTAATTTCGACGCAACTGGAACACCAAGAGTGGTCTCGATTGCTCGTGCTCTATTCGCTGCGCCTGAAAACCTGCCGGTTGACTTTTTGCGTGTGTCTACCCGTGATTTTATGCTGTGAGTTGTCTATAAGAAAAAGCTGAACAAAGGTTATCGCTTTTTTCTGCGTCCGTCAACCATCGTTCAGCACTGATTTTTTCTCTTTGTCGACTACCATCGTATCATGTCGAATGGCTTGAAAGAAGAGCTTGCGAATCACTTCAGAGGATTACAGCACAAAAGTGCAAAAGCCTTAAAGAAAGGGGGGCAGTGACATCAAAGTCGGGAAAAGGCTTGAGGTCACCGGGGTTCTATCGGCGGTTAGCGACGGAAATTAAAGGTGTAGATCGCGCAAGATGGTATTTGGTTATGCGTTCATGCTTATATCCTGATGCCTCATGTTACGCGCAGTTACCACGATCCCAATTTGCTTCAGCCACTTGAAATGGCGAAATTATGCTTGTGCATATTCTTCAGTCACACGAAAAAGGTCAATGAAAGAGAGAGGACCTCGGGACCCGCGACACATGTACGCTCACCCACTTGTGCCTGAAGTGCGTTCTGTCTTATCACTCGGTAAGTCCCTGTATCGTTCATTTGTGCTGTGCTCATGCATATATGGATGGTCCTTATGGATGTAAGGCTGCAGGTGTGTGCTGGGTCTGTTACGGTTTTGACGACTCTGATTCACACCTCTCCCCAGACAACGACCAGTATAAGTGCTTTCCAACACTACTGGACCTAGTTCTATCTCGACCTGCTATGCTTACTGAGCTGGAGTGGATGGCTATTAGTACTGACAGATTTGAAGTCCATTCCATGCGTAATGGGGCAGCATAATGTTGCTCCTCGGGCTCAACAGATTGCTCGTCTGCGATTGCTGTCCACCTACCAGGGGGTGCGCTATGGGTGGAGTTCAGGGTAGATATTTACGCCAGTGCTGCAGAAGATATCTTTGTCGAGCACACAGTGAGTGGTTTCCCGCTTCAGGACGCAGACTTTGTCGTTCTTTTGCCTCGGTTTGACGGTGGCACGGACGTGGCGGGAAACGTGAAGTTCATTGCACGTCCAAGCCTGTGACGTGCTGCAAACAAAATTGGTGAGGCTGCATTAGCCTCGCTGACTGACGTACTATGGCACCTGTCTCCACGAGAAACTAAGTGTTAGTCGTCCTCTGCTCGAGCTTTTACAATATTTTGACCCAGACTTAATGTCGCGGCTGCACGTGGTGGTACATTGTGGTGAAAATGCCGACATCAGGACGACCCCAAGCAAAGTGTTCCCTGTTCGTATCTCTGCTCGGTGAAATGCATTCTCTGTGCGGTACGATTGAGCGCCAAACGACCCGTCGGCAAGATGTTGTTGTGCAAATACAAGTATTACATTCGCAGCTACTCATCAATGTGCTAAGGAAAGCCACCGGGATTCTTGAAAACAAAGCAACAATAGCAAGCATATCAGCCTGCAGCAGCATGGTCACCACAGACATTCATTGTCTCGACAAAGCAGGATTATTGGCTATGCCTTAGTCTCCCTGTGATCAAAGCTCGGCCAGCCCTCCAACGCAAGAACGACACGATTCGGCAGTGTTGATCCCAAATACTATTATACCCTTCACTGACAAGCATGGCGTGTATCCGGTGTACAACTGGGAAGGTTGTCTGCGCATATTTCCTCAACATATGAACAAGCTTGGTTGTGTTGGCGTTGCAGCGATCGCTCAAAGATGCTGCCACCATACCGGAACTGCATTCGTCCGACTTAGACGAACGTAGTCAGAGAAAAAGAGTCAGTGACCTATGCTTTCTGTTGGAAAAAGTCGAGGACCAGACTAATGCACTCGGAATTGATATCACAGCCTCATACTTGCTGGTGCTGCTGCTACGTTCAGCCACTGCAAGAATGCAACCAGCCTTCCTCCAGAGGCACCAGCCAAGCGAAAGAGTCGCGGGAACCAGTTGGTGTGGGTATTGGTGGTCACCTTACTGTGGAGGCGGACAAAGAACAACAGCACTGACTGAGGCCACTCCCGGCACAGGCGCATTGGAATAACTTTTGCGTTGTGTTAATTGATTATGCCAAGCACTCAAGCCTATATTTACACTTCACACCTAGATTGCAAAATATGTAAGCTTCTATCTTGCCGCGCAACGTTCTGTCTAGTGATGCACTATTGTTGGTATTGCACGACAAGTACTTGCTAGGCATACTCCTGAGTGCTATCGCGTATTTGCCACTCATGTTGCTTTGTGTCTCGCCGAGCCAACCTAAATGCAGCTCAACTGTGCTGTGGTTGATGCAATAACTTGGACAAGGATAAGCCGCTGTAACCCTTCCTGAACTGCGGTATGGGTATCGGAGGGTGGAGCTTTGCACTGCAGTTTTACTCACACCTGAGTTCGCTTTCCACCACCGGTAAACACAACTGAGACTACATGACAACGGTGCAGCAAGGGCAATGGTAGTCAACCATAGAGTCGCATTCAGAGCTCCTGTATTTTATCTGTGATCTGATATAAATTGCGTTTGGCAGAAATCCAGGCAGTCATGAGAAGAATAGTGTCTACACGGCTCGAGCCAAGCCCGTAGAAATGAGTTGTACTCTCAGGGAGATGGCGTTGTAAAAGACTCATGAGCCACTACTGTAAACTCGGTGATCCGCTCTTGATGGTATGCACGCTGACCATGAACGCGCATGACGTGGAGCAGAGTGTGGTGGTGGTGCAGCGGGAGTTTTCTCCAGTAGCAAGCCGCCACGCCTCACTTGGCAACTGCAACACTGTTCATCAGCCACACGTGGATCCGCACAATATAAGGCAACCTGCCACACTTTATGGCTCTCAAAAGGTCATTGTTTACGGACATAGAGCCCTAATCTCGAGAAACTTCAGGCCCTACACCGAAGCACCAGTATTACTGTAATTGGTGGAAATTTAGCTTCAAGTCAACCTGTCGACCAGCTATTGGCCATAAGTTCCAGGTGAGAGTCGAGGCAGCGCGGATCACAAACTGCAAGGCGCAAGCCAACGGATAGTACGTGGTCTGTCCAACAGCCCCCGCATCATCGTTGCCTCCGAAGCTACCACCACAGTCGTGCCCCACATACCCACACGTCCAACAGATAGGTAGGTCCTCGCTCCGCTTCAGCCCAAAGGACGCCAAGCTCCTAGACGCTGCTCGTAGCTTTTCGATGCCATCCTTCTGATTCTGGGGGCACCGTGACCTTTCGCACACGTATCCATAGCCAAGTCTAATTCTGTTCGGTATGCCAAAGCGCAACTTGAACGGGAGACCTCGTCCTCTGAGTCCGGATCCACCAGGGCTAGGTCCCACGCCCCAGAACGAAAGAGCGGGTCAAAGTCTCTCCCAGCCAAACACCAGCAAACAGCAAA
>JAADYK010000471.1:0-19563 GCA_023338225.1 Halophytophthora batemanensis
CGCCTTCGTGAAATCCCGGAATGTCGAGTCCATGACTTCTTCGGGCACCTCAAGATGGTGGTCGGGAAGGTAGGTCGCCAGCGTGCGCTTCTGCGATATCGGGCGGTACTTCGCAACCAACTCGGACTTCTTGAGCGCGTAGCAGTCCTCTCGAGAGCTCTCAACAAGCTTGTTGTAGACCGCACGGTGTGTTCCGAACATCTTGTTGAGCAGTGGCTTCTGGAGCTTGTCGGGTAGATCCGGATTTTGATGACACTGTTCGGGGTCTCTCCATCCAGCATTACGACGTCAGGAGAAGACTGAGGCGATCTGCCGGACGTGGCAAACTTCTCGATCACGTTGTTTAGCTGGAACCACGACTTGTCCCTGATTTTCCTGGAGCGAGCGGAGCACTTGTGGTCTTGATCCGTCTGGATCCATGACAGAATGGAGCGCATTGCATCCAAGACTGGGTTCTTAGGTATCACGAGTAGCTGATAGGCGAGATCCCATCTTACCTGTGATTGGCCAATTCTGGCCTTGATGTGGGTGAGTAATCGAGGGCGAGGTGCACCAAAATGATGGCAACTCAGTGGTAGATTGGGAACACCCGAGCGGTGGCCCCAACGTCACTGTACACAAAACTGGGGGACAGCGTTCGACAGGACAAGCACAAGAAGACATCCGAGTTAGCCGAAGCTCGCTCTCCCTCTCTCTCTCACTCCGCCCCCGACACCAGCACCAGCAGCATGAGCGACTCGGCCACCGACAAGCAGGCGCGCCCCAACGTGCCCGAGTCCGCCAAGGCGGCCGCTGAGCAGTTCGACAAGGAGTTCCAGCGCTACACCACCAAGCAGACGGGCAAGAGCGCTCGCGCCGTGGCCATGGCGCGCGCCGAGCTGGCCAAGTACAACGCGCTGGTGTTCAAGGACAAGAAGCTGGAGGAGGCCGGCGAGAAGAAGGGCCGCCTCACTCCGGAGACCCGCGCTGCCTACGAGAAGCGCGTCAAGGACTTGGAGCAGGCGCTTGACACGTTCCACAAGTCGGTGGCCAGCTACAACCAGACCAAGGCCATGTACGTCACTTCGCCGCGACTACTATTCACGTCCACGGCTACGTATTTGCTGCTGTATGCGCTCACACATTGTGTTTCTATGTGTTGGCACTGCAGCCTGTCGTTTGTGCTGCTGGTGGCCTTCGTGCTTATGATGTTCTTCCAGCCGTGGTCCAAGTACTTTGACGAAGATTACGACGAGTTCGCGAATCTGGACGAAAGCGCGGAGCTCGCGGGCATTGAGGGCAACGACGAGCTTTAAGCAGACTGAGATCCCTCGCGTTGGCGTCGCATGCAAGCGCGGAAGACAGCGCTGCTCCGTAGAACTAATAGCACGAGCCATGACACGCAGACAAGTACCAGCCCAACCTAAGCCAACCTCAAGTTCTCATTCCACTCGATACACTGACCACCGCATTAGCACTGTTCACTACCCCACCAGGATTCACGACACTAGTCTCTCTTCCTCGTACGCATCTGTAACAACGAACGCTCTGCCATGGAGCTTCGCTATCTTGTACCCACTCTAGTTCTACCTCTAGGCGATACTGGCGTGCTGCGCGAGTTGTAGTCCTAGAGCGCCCGACAGTGAACCAGTGTGTCGACCACCCTCCGCCAACTCCACCGTGAAGTTCTGCAACTGTGTGAGGCTTTCCGGATCGTCCATAGTGCCTACACTGACCCCAGATGCTTGAGGCAGGCAGATCACACCTTGACCCAAGCACGGACCACCATTCCCCACATGTACCTTGATAGCCACGTGCATAGTGCCCGTGGGTCTCGCGAACGTAGTGTGTGTGAGCCCGTCCCGCATGAAATCGCTCCACTTGACCGTGGCCACATTGCTCTTGCACTGCAGGCGCTCCGGGTTCTCTAGGTACACACCGCCACTCATCGAGTCCGCCAGTTCCAAAAGTTTGCGTTGAGCGGAGAAGATATCCTCAGCAGGAAGTGGGAAGACCACCGTCACCAGTATTTGGTGTCCATGCCGGTCATAAGTCGAGAAGCGCTGATCCATGCTGTCACCAGCGCTTTCAATGGATGTCGATGGCAATTCTGAGATGCTGGTGCTGCCCACACTGTTGCCTTGGCCCGGTAACCACGACACGGAGACGAATTCCAGTCGCAGAGTGAACTCTCGCACACCGCAGACGTCCTGCATTCGCTGGAGTCGACGGTTGCTGAGTTCCGTCTCAATGGGGAGGTAGTCGCGATTCACGAGCGCTTGGAACACTGACAGCACTGGCTTGTGGTCCGAGCAGCTCACTTCTTCGCATGACGCGTACAAGGCGCAGCGAAGTCGGTGACGCATGTCTGGCTGGGAGAACGACAGGATGCGGTCCGTGTACGACGGCACCCGCGTGCCATGACCCGCTACTGCTGTAGTGAAACACTCTGAAAGCTCTGCTACAGGCCAGAGCTTCGTTCGACGCTTGAGTGCAGCCCCACGAACGCGTCGGAAAGTGGGTGGGAAGGCAATCTTGGCCTCGCGGAAGCCGTAGAAAATCTGCCCGTCGCGCATGCCGCTGCGCAATTCGTCGTGCGCCAGGACGTCGTCCCAGCTCACGTATTCATCTTCTTCGCCCAGCTCGCAGTCCGCCGAGTACTGTGCGCTGCTGGAGCTGCCGTGAGAGGAGGCAAATAATGAGCTCACACTGCGCAGACTGCGCTCCAGAATGCTTACTTCCAGATCGTTGCTGTCTCGGTCGCTGGCGTCGCCCTGGTAGCTTCCCAAGCCGCGTCGATCGCTCACTCCTCGAGAATTACTTGAGCCCTTGGAGCCACCAAGACCACGGCTTGATAGCGGACTCCAGCGCTTGCCCAGCAGGCCACGACGCAGGCCACTGAGGTGGCCAGAGTTCTTGGAGCCCTTGGGTCTAGACGTCTCACATCGCCGCGCACTGGAGACTAGCTCCAAGATGGTTTCAGGGCTGGCCTCACGCTGTGTGAGACGGTAGTTGAGGTCTCCCAGCACGAAACTGTGGTGGTGCATGTGTGGGAACTCGAAGCCGACGTCCTCCAGGTTGAGATGCAGCGCCTTGAGCATGTCCTGCGCATCCCGATTGCGTCGCTGAACCTTGGATTTGCCTTTAGGGTCGGACGAAAAATGGCAGGCCACAAAGGCGAAGGATGTGTCGTAGTACCGGAAGGCAAAACCCACCGCGCCCTTGTTGGATGCCCGACCAAGCACCAGCGACTTGCCGCAATTCACCTCTTGTTGGACTGACGGCGGCATGTAGAAGGCACCGCTCTCCACGTCCTTGGAGCGAATAAAGACCGTGATCGCAATGTGGCCGTGGTAGCCCAACGACGTGTTCTTACTGCCGATCTCGCGGTTGAACTGGTGGAACGTCGAGGCTCGCTTGGCGTGGCCCGTCGCCGGGCGTGGACGTCCTCCTTCCAGATGCTGACGTAGCATACTACGCGTGTTGGCCAGATAAAGGCACTCCTGCAAGCCGATGACGTAGATGTCGTGGCCGCGAGGGATCCACTTCTCCAGATGCGCCGGCGTGACCCGTGCTTCGCCCATATTGAAGGTGGACACGAAGATGCTGGCCGGTTCGCGGTACTCTTGGCCCGGCACGTTCGTAGGAGACAAGCCTGTGTTGGCTGTCGGGAAAGACGGAGAAGCCTTGTGCTTGTTGGTCGCACTAACAGATCGACAAGCGCACGCACGGACAAGTCTTGAGAGCAGGCCACCGTAGATGACAGCCGTCATGAAGCCCTGAGAGCACACGGTGGCCTGCATGAGTAGCGCCACGGGGAAGCGCGCGGGGCCTAGAATATCCACGAGCAAGCGGAAGACCGTGCTAGGCAACCAAAGCACGATGAAGGCCAGGATGTAGATGCGCAGCTTGAGTGCAATGAGCTGCGAAGACTCGTGGGCGTCCAGATTGGCGTCTCCCAAGTCAGCGTGTGCGATGTGGCGGTGCGTGACCCAGAGAATGACGCTCACGTACACGATGGCTAGTGCCACGAAGGAGTAGAAGGTGCCGAACTGTAGCGCACGCGTCGGCAGCCAGCAGTAGAAGACGGCATCGCCGAACCAGCCGCCTGAGAGAAGCGTCACGCTGCAGGCTGCTGCTGGCACGGCTGCTAGGAGCAGATAGAGCTTGAAGCGCGCTTTGAGTCGCGCCTCGCTGTCACGGTGGACGATCTTGCGGTACAAGCAGTGTGCGATGCAAGCGTTCCATGCCACGGCTGGAGGTGTCGACAGCAAGAAGGAGATGCGATAGAGCGAGTTGTGTTAGCTAGCTAGCGATGCAATGGCAGGGATATGGAGGTGAGAGCGAGTGGTAGACGTACACATGAGCCCGATGAGGTGCAGAGAGAAGGCTTGGATGTTGCAAGCGGCGTCTGGCTGGCTGTCCTCGCCATCGTTCAGCGGACTGCCGAACATCTTGGGCAGAGCGAAGCAGGCGTCGAAGACGGAGAGCGTCACTACCATCTTCTGCACCATGCTGGTGCCTCCGTGGCGTCGTGCGCTCTGGTAGTGGTGGCGCAGCATGAAGAGGCAGCCGGCCAGCGACAGCGAACAGCAGCACAGGATCACAGTGTGCAATACGGCCAGCTGCGACGTCGAGAGCCCCGCGGTGTCCTCCGTGGCTGCAGTGGCGGAGGCTACGGCTGAGACCTGCAGCACCTGGGCGCTGTGGCCCACGAGCGCGCGTCGGAGCTGCGCCATGCCTCGGCCCCGCTGCTGATTACCTTGTGTGTGTGTGTGTGCACGGAGAGAAGAGGGAAGCCAGTGGGTCGGCGTCGAGAAGGTGAGCCGAGCGCGTGCTGCCGGAGTTCCCTTGCTCGCTGGCGGATCTCGCGGCGCCGCCCACAGCTGCACGGGGCCTGCACGAGCTCCGCTGCGCCGGTGCTGGCTCGCTCGCTTGGTGGCCTGGTGGCGAGCGCGGCCCACGCTCTGAACTTGGCGCCAGGCTTTGTCGGACAGGGCGCAAGCGAGAAAGGCGGTCGGGGAGGCGGAGCCGCGGGCCAGATCTCCTAGACGCGCAGCGGGCCCCACGCGAGCGAGGCGGCGATAGACGGGAGGCTTAGGAGATAGGGGAAGCGGTGAGTATGAGATGTCATTCGCATCACGTGTTCCCGAAGGAAGGTTCAGTGGGATCCCCACACAGTGGGAAGCGACAAAGCGCAGCCTGCAGGCGGATGGATGGAGTCGCCAGGACGCCTCATGCCCTGCGCTCGGAGCTGCGGTGCTTGTCCGCGGATGCCCGGGGCAGATCAGACGCGAGCGAGCGAGCGAGGCCGACGGTCCGCCCCGAGCGACGCGGAAGCGCCTCGAGAAGCCAAGGCGCTGGCCGCCAAATGAGCCCCTTGGCCCTGGCTGGTGGCTGCGCACGTCGTCGCCGTTGCCGGGGTGACTGCGGGCCCGAGCACGCCCGCGGTGAGTTGCGCGTTGCGAGCTGCGGGCCGCGAGTTCTGGCGCCAGTTGCGCGCGGGGCTCTGCACTCGGCCGACTCGTGGTTGCGATCCACGACGTGGTGCAAGCAGGCGAGAGAAAGGAGTCAAACGAGCTCTTCGTGCGTCGCGTGCGCCGAGCTAGCCGTCTTCGCACGGCTGAGACTGCGGCCCGCGAGGCCAAGCCATGGGGCTGGAGCAGCGGGAGACGGCACTTGTTGAGGTCGTTCGTGGCTTCACGCGACGATAGGCGTGGGGTGGGACGCGACAAGCGTGTGTGCCCTGCCCTGCCGGCGCTGCCCACCCTCCGGACGCAAGCAGCAATGCGCGCGGCCACCGTCGGCATCCAGCGCAAATCGGCTGGCGGCGCCTTCATGCGCATGGAGCTTGTGGTTCAACTCGAGCACGTCACTCGAGCAACTGATTGCCTGCCAAAGTTGAAGGCGGAGAGTCCGCTGGCTGGATAGTGAGGCAAAGCTAAAGCAGCTTTCATATCGCATAGCCTGGTCAAACGAATGGGGTGCGGCGGAGGCGCTTACAAGGCGGTCTGATTGGTGGAAACGCAGGCCCATGGACCACGTATCATTCGTAGAAAAGCAGCTGCATTTGGACCAATCGCTACGCTCAGACACCCTGCGAACAAATAGCGACCCACAGAGATCGGCGCCTGGAAGCACCATGATGGCGGTATGGCGCATCGGGCTGGCGCTCCTGGCGACGCTAGGGGCCTACCTACTGTCCAAGCCGGTGCTGGAGGTGCTGCTCAACACCATCCGCTCCCGGGTGGACAAGCGTGTGCGGTACGTTCCGTCTTCTAGCCGTGCAGTGCGCCGCCAAACTCTCGGCGTGCAGACCCAGCTTACGCGCTCTTGTTGCTGCATTCGCTGCTGTGTTTGGCCACCACTTGTAGATGGATCGCAGACGTCCAGCACTACATGTTGACCTACCTCTGGTGGCTCATGTTCCTGTTGCTCGTACGCGACGTGGTGGCCAACTACATCCTGGACCTGGGCGGCGAGAAGGATCAAGTGATGGAGTACTTGGAGTACTTGGTGGCCATCCCGCTCGTTCTCGCCACATTCGCGTTTCGCAAAGTCGCCACCAACGTGCGTTCCGGCGCATTGTCATTTCTCCTATATCCTCACTGCAGTGCTACACCCACGAGGACGCCATGTAACGCACTTTCGTCGATTGCACGGGACTCTACTACGCTTGCTGTAGCTCTTCATCCGATACTTCAAGTGGGACCGCGAGTCCTCGGGCTACGACGCGCGAATCTTCGTGCTCACCGAGTCCATCAAGTTCTTCTGCGTGGTGCTCATCCTCGTAGAGATCTTCTACATCTTCTTCCTCTCCAGCACTATCGTTCGCGTGCTGCTAGCCATCCTCTTCCTCAGTATCGAGCTCATTGTTATCCTCGCCGGATTCACAGTGGTAACAACCGCTCTCCCCTTCACATCCCTGCGTCCGCAATGCATCCGTGCTTCCTACTAACTCACTTGTACCTGTGTACACGACGAATTCCCAGCTCAAGAACGTGGCTACAGGACTCTTCCTCATCTTCGCCGAGCCTTTCCGAACTGGCACCGAGTGTCGAGTGCACAATCTTGTGGGACTGATCGAGCGCGTCTCACTGGCTCGAACTATCATGCGGCGTTTGGACGGCTCCCGCGTCTTCGTACCGAACGGCATATTTGCCGACAGCCACCAGACCAGCGGCAACCCGCTGGACGTCCACACCCACACGCTCATTCTTCAACTCCATCCCACCACATCCGCCCAAAGGATTCAAGAGCTGGTGGACCAGCTATTGGTGGTGTTAGCGACGTATGCCATGCCACCAGAGGCACTCGCAGCCCTGCGACGAGGCCAGAGCAGTGGCTCAGGCGTCTACGGACCCAGTAGCGGCGACAGTACCAGCACCAGTACGCCAAGCAGCGCTGATAGCGTTGTGGGTAGCACTCGAAGACGCTGGTCGGCTATGAGTACTGGTCCGGCGACGCCTGGAGCAGCAATGACCACCAGAAACGGCACCACGAGCTTTTCAAACGCTACCATCGGCGCAGACGGTCGAGCTCTCGCGCCGCCTCCAGCACCTGTTCGTGTGGATCTCCACGCCATGTACCAGGTCAAAGTGAGCGTTCTGGTGGACCGAGAGCGCTTCCGCTCGCTCGAGGAGGCCAAGACCGAGGTAAGTTGGCTATTTGTTGGATTACCACGTGGCCGGAGAGCTGGAGAAGTGTACTAACGGTGCTTTGGGGCTTGAACTCGTTGTGCTTGCAGGTGAATCTGGCCATTATCGACACTCTCCAGCAGCTTAACGTGGCTGCGAGCCAAACGGTTCGCCCGAATGCCCTCAAGTGTCCATCGCGAGCCAAATAAGTTAAAGCAAGTCGACACGTTCACCTTGTGGCCGTCGGTGTCGCAGTACGTTGCCATCACTGGCATTTCGACGCATCAGTGGCTCGCTCGCTGGTGCATGGCTTGCACTTGTGGTCTCAGCGGGAGCTCCACTGCTGGCACGACGCTGGGGATACGTTGGTCTGCTTGTCTCTGTGGAGCTTGGAGCAGCAGCAGCGGCAAAGGTGCTGGAGCAGTTCTCTTCTTGTCCATGCAGTGCCAGCTTGAGTTTCGTTAGCAGCTCCGTGGTTTGAAGCACAATCTAAACAGCGTGGGGGTGAAGTACATACCAAGACGAGATGACGAGCGTGTCAGCCACAGAAGTGTCAAGTTGTTCAACAGCTGTCCAACGCAGCGTACCTCAGTCTTCTCGGCCATGAGCGCCTTCAAGTGCCGTTCGTGCGAGTAGTAGACGATGTGGACGACGTACGGCGCCTCAATACTGATCCAGAAGCGGCCTTGTGGATGGGCTCCTTGCTCCTCGAGCGCCAGAAGCTTGCTACGTTCGTACACATTGAAAATATCCCAGCCGCCTCGAGGTTTCTCCAGACCCAGGACGTCGCCTTTAAGCCCCGCTTTGCGCTCGGACATGTGCTGTAGTAGATAATTGTCAATTTCTTGGATGAACACCCGTAGCGTCGCTGCAGGAGTGGCGTGGTTCAAGTGGACAGCTACAACTACCCGTCTGTCGATGGTCTTGCTCTGCACGGTGACGGCGTTTTCCAGCACCATCCCATTGGGAATATAGGTGAGCCCCTTGTCGTATTGGCGGAGCGAGAATCCCTGCAAGAAGAGCCGCTCCACGACACCCTCGTGGCCCTGGAACGACACGTGCGAACCGCTTTTGATCTGCTCGTCCTGCAGCGCCATGAGTCCGCCCAGAATGTTCTTGAGCCACGAGTGTGCCCCGAAGACGAAGACGAACTCCACCATGATGACGGCCACCGTGGAGATCTGGCTTGAGTCAAAGTCCGTGAAGTGGCCGATCTCGTCCACGATGCACGTGGACACCACCGACGCCACCAGCAGCACTTTGATCACCTGTCGACAGCAAGAATACAGGCACAACCACGTGAATCTCCGTATGTCTGCTTGCAGTAGGAGTAGTTGGATGTAGTAGACGTACGCCGATGCCTTCTGTGATGATCATGACGCGGCTGTAGTCGTCGTCGTCCTTGGACACTGCTTTGTTCCAGCCTTTCATGCGGATAATGCCCTGCAAGCCCACCCCAAGCGGCGTCAGAATCCCGCACTTCGTTGCTACTGGCATGCTCCAGACCAACCACGTGCGATTCTAGAGTCTATAACGACGTCAAACATACCCAAGTGACGTAGTTGCAGAAGCAGATGACGGTCCAGATGAGCGGCAGCCCCAGCAGCAGCGTGACAATGCCAGTAAGTGTACCAGCCTTCATGTGCGTGAGCGACTCCAGGTCCATGACGTAGACAGAGAACCAGGCCAGCAGCACGAAGACGACCCAGGAGAGCGGGCGCAGCAGGTTCTTCTCGAACTCGCGGATCCACACGAACATGGATGGGAGCACGCGACGCGCCACACGCAGCGAGAAGCGCACGACTTCCACGCGGAACACGTACGAGGCTGCCAGCAGCGCCAGGCCCAAGAACACGCGCCATTGGTCGCTGGAGGACGTGGTCGAGGACGTCGCAGTGGAACTGCTAGCCGTGCCAGAGCTGGGCTGCGCCACTAGCGTCACGTTCTCGCCCGCCATCTCGCTCCTCCTCTTCCTTCCTGCTCGAGCTTCTCTTCCAGGTCGACGCCAGCAACTAATGCCAAAAGAAGGTACGCCAGCACGTTCAGATCAAAGACCCTAAAATGGCCGTCGGGGCCTTTTTGTGGCAGAATAGGGGATATATCGAGGCGTCGCCGTTCTCACCAAGTGGAACCAGTTGAAGTGACCAGCAAAGGGGAGCGAGCAACCTCGTCGACAATGGATAAGGGGCAACGAAGCTGCGTGTTAGATTACAGTGTGGTTCGGCGTGTTTGCCGCGCTTGCAGGCGCTTCCGACGACCCCCGCGGGGCCACGGCAGAGCACAACCAAAGCATAAAAACGGGTGGGAGCCATGGGGATAAGGCAAATGCACACGCCGGCCAGGGAGGAGCTCCCCGCTCCTCGCTCCTGTACGTCGTCAATAAGATAGCCGACCGCTGAAAACCATACGGCCGGGGTGGGAGCTGCGCGCTGCGATCCACGCGCTTCTCCTGCGCCAGCGCTTAGAAGATGTACCGCGCGACGGACCAGAGCATGTCGGCGTCCTTGGCGCGCATCTCCGCCTCCTCCGGGTCCAGCACGGAGTCGCTCACGGCAGTGGAGCTCAACATCCTCTCTCGCTTGACCGTCTCCATCGTCTCGCTCTCCAGAGTCGCTGCAGTGTTGCTCAGCGCGGGGGGCCACACGTTCCCTTCGCCACTCTCGACGCTGGAATCATCCGTGACGGACATCTGACGCTTGGGTCTCGTGACGAAGGACGAGCCCTTCGAAGCGTTCTTGGGCGACGTCGGCGGAGAGATGGCCGCGCTGCACGTAAAGAAGCGGATGACGCGCTCCACGAGACTCGCAGACACCTGCTGTCGCAGCTCCACGACTTCAGTTTGCCTGGCCGCCAGCGCCGCCTCCAGCTCCACGACACGCTGCGCCTTCTGCTTGGATTCCACCTTCACCTCGTCGTACAAGACCTGCAGCTTCTTCATCTGCAGCCGCACACGCTTGGTCTCCTCCTGCGCGCCATCCAATTGGCTCGAAACGTCTGTCATACGCGCCAGAAGTCCCGCATTGTCCTTCTCGAGTCTCGCCACGTGGATAGCACGCAACTGGCGATTGAAGAGGCCGAAGACCTTCACCTTGAGGTACGCCGCCCGCCAGCGCTCACGCGCCAACCGCTTCTTCTTGAGCTCCAGGAAGCGCGTCTTGGCGATCATGGCACGCACTTGTGCCTGTACAACCAGCACGCTACGCTTGCGACGCACCGTCTCGTAGAGCCAGAGGAAGCCGCGCTTGGCCAGATACTGCGCCGCCACCTTCTTCCAGCGCTTTTGCATGTAGATGACGCGCTGCAGTGGACCCAGCCATTTGAGCAACCAGCGCTGTTGCGGCGGGAGGTAGTTCTTCTTGAGCAGCTTGTCCAACAACACCATCTTGTGGTCCGGGAGGTCCTGATACGCGTGCATGATCTGGGCTTGGTGCGCCATGCGCGTCCAGAGCTTGTGCATCCGGAGCTGCACACGTATCTTACGCACGCGTTTACGGGCCAGGTGTTGACGTACCATGCACTGGATCATCGTCGCACGTCGACGGTACTTGACCTCTTCAAAGATCCGTTTGAACGTGTTGTACGTAATAACCGCCGTGGCCACACTGATCCAGTGCTTTTTGCGCAAGTAGAGCAGCATCTGCTGGCCCAGTTTGTCCGCCGACGACGGTGCAGGCGTCAGTAACTTGTCCAGCAGATCGATCTTGCCTGTACGGAAGAAGAGACGAGAGTCACCGAGACGATACGCCGCCGTGGGGAACTCGTACGCCCAAAGGATGGCCTGCGTGAAGAGCTTGTCGTTCGAGTCGAAGCGCCGGAAGACTTCCCACGGTAGCATGTTGCGGTACACGTCCACCACTTCAGCGTACAAGATCCGAGTCGGAAGACCCACACGAAGTACTTCACAAGCTTGAACCGTACCGGAGCAGCGCAATTGCTCCACCACGAAGGGCCGGTCGAAGACACCAGGTTTCATCTGCGTGTTGGGCTTAATACAGCGCACAAAGTTGCAGCTGGTACCTTCCAGCTCCGTCGTGAGGCCTTTCATTTGCGTGGAGAAGAGATTGGAGGTACTACCACCCTTGAGTCGCTTGGAGGAGGCCGAGCCGCCACCCATGGACTGCAGCGCTGCCGTTTTCGTGGACATACTGGACAGTGAGCGAGCGCGATTGCCGGAATTGCGACTGTTACCCGTCAGATCCTGTAGCACGCGCGAAGAAGAGTTCTTGAGCAACTCCTCAAACTGCTCCGAGATGATGTTGTTGTTCTTGTCCACAAACGAGTCGATGGTGTAAGATACTGTGCCAGCGTAATGACGGATGAGGAACGTGTCACGTGCGTCCTTGGGGTGTGGCGTCGGGAAGCACGGGTGGCGTTTGAACAGCGTGTGGAGACGCTCGTTGAGCTTGCGGTCCGACGGCATTGGCAGTCGCGAGACGTTGTCGATCGTCACAAAGAGTCCACCGTGGCGACTGGCAATGAGGTTCAGACACTCGCGGTTGTCCGTGTATGTGACGAGTTCGCCACTGGGTTCCACTTGCTCCGCCAAGAAGTCGATCTCGTTCGCAGGGTCCTTCAGCTTGAGGGGTTGACCGGCCAGTGGATACGGGAAAGAGAGCGAGTGGTTCGTCGGGTGGTAGATGTGCTCGCTCTTGTAGAGCTCCTGCTCGGCCTCAAAGATGCACGAGTTGAAGAGACTCTGCAGCGTCTCGTTGGCGTAGTTGATGAGCAATTGCTCAAACGAGTTGCGGTTCTTGGGCTCAAAGTCCTCGAATCCAAAGATGTCCAGCACGCCGATGTAAGGCACTACGTCGCTGCGGAACGAGTCGTAGTCGAGTGCTGAGGCGCATTCCCACATGAGCCACGTAAACGTGTGCTCGTAGATGGTCTTGGCAATTGTGTCGCGCGAGTACACGGCGTTGCGGGTGTCCCGTTTGGCAAAATAGATGGAGTTTCGGCGCGAGCCTCGCGACATAATGATGCGTTTGAGCAGAATGCACTCTGTGAGCTGTTCACGAGAGACGCCCAGCAGCTCGGAAGCGTAGCGTAGTGCTTCCTGCGATTCCGTGTCATCTTCACGGATGCAGGCCGTCTCGCCTTCCGATGTGTCTTCCGAGCTGATGTGGATGTTCCCCATATGTAGCAGACCAGCTACCAATCGGAAGATCTCGTGCTGGGCGCTGTCACGGATGCCAATGAACTGCAGCGCACCACGGAGATTCCGGAAGTTGGCAGCATCGTCGATGAGGTCCGAGCGCAGACAGCCCGACTGGTTCAGGTACGCGTAGTCCTCGGGCCTCTTCGGCTTTAGATGGAACGAGTTCTCGAGGTAATCCGTGTCCTCCGAGTGCAGCAGCTCGTAGAAGACGTGGAAGTTGCGTTCTCCCTGCGGCTGGAAGACCAAACGCGACTTTTCCAGTAGATACGTGTCGATACTGGCTCCTGAGAGCTCGTGTGTCTCATTGGAGAACTGCAGTCGCATATACTTGCCGAAACGGCTGGAGTTGTGGTTGCGGTGCGTCTTGGCATTGCCGAACGACTCCAGGATCGGGATGGTCTCCATGAGTCGCTCCCCCACCGCCACCGGCGAGAGCTTACCTCCATTATTGGACTGTGGGTACGACATGGCCAGTGTCGCTGACCCTGGCGGTGGCATACAGCCGGAGATCACACCGTCCAAACTGCTATTGGAACCGCCAGTAAGCTCTGGTTCCAGTTCATCCTCGGATGCACAGGAAGACAACGCGGGGTTGTGCACCGCTCGCATGGTGAGGAAGTCCAGGATGATCTTGGACGTCTCCGTCTTGCCCGAGCCGCTCTCGCCACTGATAATGATGGATTGGTTCTGCATGACGGCGCGAACAGCGCAGAGCTGCCGGTAGGCGTTCTCGGCGATGTTGTACGGGTGCGGCGGACAACGGTCCAGTGGCTGGCCCACGAACAGCAGTTTGTCCGGTTCTTCCAAGTACTTGAGCGGGTTCACAGCGATCAGGACGTTGGCCATGAAGGTGTACGGCCGCTGGTTCTGCAGCGACGCGCGGTCTTCCAGGTTCTTGGCCAATGCAGCCTCGTGTAAGTGACGCAGCGACGTCATATCGGCCGCCGTACTGTGTGCCACGTCATGGTTCGAATGGGTCAGTAAATCTAACGGCCAATGACTCAGCCAAGAGGTTATTTTCGCAGACGTACCTGAAGAGCGGGTTGGCGGCGTAGAGCGGGGTGGCTGTGAGGTCCAGGTCCTCAGGGGCGGCCGCAGTCTGGCCGCCCTCGGCCTCAGCGTCCGCTATAGTGAGCAGCTCGCCTGTGGCTTCGTCAATAGGCACAAAGGTGGCCGCGTGGCCACCCTCGCGAACGGACACAACTTGACCCAGCGTCCAGCCGTAGGCGCCGTCCTGCTTCCAGTAGAGATCGCCCACGCGCACTTTGGGGACCGCCATCTTGGCGTTGGCTGCTGGCTCCGGCGGCGTCTGCTGCGGCCGCGCAGTGGAGGGCGCGGCGCCCCAGCTCTGCTTCTTGGCCATCGGCGTGGCTGACGTGGTGCTCGAGACTTGGCCGCCGCCCAGCCCTGGGGCCTTGCGCCCGGCGAGCCCGGCGAGGCCGCCGCTTACGAACGTCATGGACTAGGGCGCGGTGCGTTGGCACTAGCACTAGCACTAGCGCTGCTTTCTGTCCGCTTGCTGGCCCTTTCGCGACTGCGGAGCCTGCTTGCGGTCGCGCGTGCCTCGGCTTGGCTTGCAGACGCACACAACACAGTGCTGAGGCCAGCAGTTGTGGCATACACTTGGAGACGGAGCGAGAGGGACCAAGCAACTCGGACGCGGGAGGACCGGTATGTCGGAAAGCACCTGTTTTAGGCGCTGCAAACGCCGTAGATTGGGCGCCCCCGCTTGCGGCGGCGGCGATACTCGCCCACAGTGCCCCGTCGCGCGCCCTCGCCAGTCCGCAGCGACACCGGCTCACAGCGACTTGCTAGCAGTCCGCTGCCTGCTGCCCGCTGCCCGCTCTGGCGCCTGTGTCGCAGCTCGTGACGATGTCGCTGGCGCCATGATGCCACCCCCACTTCTGCTTGCTGCCTGCAGCTCGGGACAGCGTGGCGGGGAGAGCAGAGGAGACTGCCGGCGCCACGAGAGAAGGTGAACTCCTTGCTTTGGGCGTTTTACACGCGCTGAATTGGGATCGTAGCGCTGGCCAAATACGGAAATCTCGACTGAAACGGAAATCTAGACATACTGAGCGCACAGTTGAACCGGCAAAACAAAATAGAAAGTCCGCATGTTTTGCGATTGGGCGAACAAGCGAAACCGAGTGCGCCGGCTGAGCGAGATGGCTGGGGCTCGCGAGGGCGCGCTGGTGACCGCTTTAGTCTTAGAACCGACGAGACCTGTCTGGCGTCTGGCGTCTGGCGGCGCAGCTCAAAGCGGCGCAGCTCGCCCGGCAGAAGCCGCCCCGCCCCGCCTCGCCCCGCCTCGTGCGCCTTGCAAAGGTCTCCCGGCGAGAGATTCAAACCGTGGAACACCCCCGTTTTGGTGGCATCCACATAGAGATGCGCGGTTGTTTGTCGAACCCGCGCCAGCTGACTTCTTCTTCTGCGATCGGGTCGAGCCGATGACTGCCGGCCCCTATCCAAAGGCTCTGGGGCTCCATGCCCACGCCACGCCCTCACCCGCGCCGCGAAGCCGGTGTCCAGCGCGGCCCCGGACGCAGCGAACCCGGGGCCTGGGTTCTCTCGGCGTGGCTTGGCTGCTTCGTGGCCGGGACGCCTCGGGCTGTGTGAGTAACGAGAGCCGTCGTGGTCACATGTTCCACCCACGGGTTGCACTTTGGCCCTTTAGCGCTTTGGCAGCCCAAACGGCGCGTGTTTTCGCCGCTCTGGGCTCAAGCCCACAAGTCGACCCAAACTGCCTAACCGGATACGCTGGCGTCAGCCGGCCCCTACTCCTCGTCCTCGTCCTCCTCGTCCTCCTCTTCGCTCGAGTCTTCCTCGAGCGTCATGAGTCCCAGCAAGATGCGGCGGCACACCTGGCGCTCGTGCGCGCTGAGCTGCCGGACGGCCACAGCCGGTGCCGTGGAAGCCTCTGCCTCCGCCCCCGCCTCCGCCTGCTCGTGCGTCTCCGCCTGGGCCAGCGCGTCGCTATAGCGCTTGTCCTTCTCGCGCAGCAGCTGGGCCAGCGCGTCGTAGAGCTGCTCGGCCGGGAGCTGCGCGCCCAGCACGAAGCTCAGCAGCGCCTCGCCCAGCCCGAACTCGCGCTCCGCGTCGCCGTGCAGCAGGAAGAAGAGCGCGTCAGCGGCGTCCTCGTCCTGCGGCGCAGCCACCTTCTGCCTCTTGGCCCTGGCCTTGCCTTTGCCCTTGCCCAGACTCTTCCCGCCGCGGCGAACATCCTCGTCAACGTCATCTTCCTCTTCAACGTCGCGGTTGGCCAGCGCCAAGGCGCCAAAGGCTGCCGAGAGCTCCGAGCTGCTGATGCGGATACTGTCCGAAGCCACAGGCGTCGGCAGCACAAAGCCGTAGCGGCACAGCAGCTGCAAGAGCCGCTTCCGTCAGTCTCCTCCTGCATGGCGCTCGCGGGACTCAAGGGCGTTGCTTTGCCTTACCTGCGCGTTGGAGAGCTCGCCGTACGAGATCGTGACTGCTTCGCCCTTGGCCACCGCTCGCAGCGTGCTCAGCTGCGTACAGCAAAGCCCAGATCAGCTTCGTTTCCACAGAAGAAGGCAGAGGAGTGTGGCATGCGAGCCGCTGACGCACCTGGAAGCCGCTCCCGGTCTTCTGGATCTGCGCCGCCGGTTCTTCCGCGTCGTAGTTGGCCATGTCGATGACGGGCAGTAGCGTCGGCTCCTGGCCGTCTGCGATCGTGAACGCTCTAGCCAGCAGCAGCACCAAAGCGTCCACAGTGTCAGCGACAGCAAAGAGGCGTTGCTGGCCTTGCAGCGACGGCCAGCTTACCGCGAAGACACCACAGTGTAGGCCCAGAGGAACCTTGCGAGCGTCGCCTGCTCCGTCGGCCACAGCGTCGGGAACTGCTTCGTCAGCGGCTCCACGAACCGCGAGTACATGCTGAGCACCAGTTCGCGGTCGATAATGGGGAATCTGAGCAAAAGCAGCGCAAGGTCAGCACGACGCGCCACCGCAAGGCGCACAAGGCAACGCAAGGCAGAGCGTACGCTGCCGTGTGCTTGAGCATCGCGCGTGCCTCGCTCTCCCAGGTCATGGGCAGCGGGATGTTCGCCGGCAATTGCGCGAGGTAGCCGTGGAAGTCGCTCTCCTGGCCGCGTGAGCACTCGTGGAGCAGCGCCAGCGTCGTCAGCAGCGTCGGGCTCAGCTGCAGCGCTGACAGCTCCTCGCTCAGCTTCCTGCCCGTGTCTCCCTCGCCTTTGCTGGCCAGCAGCCGTGCCAGCCACGTGCTGCCATTCAAGTACGCGCCGCTTTTCAGCGTCACCAGCACGGTGCCCACCGGCACGTCCGTCTGGGCGAAGATGGAGCGATCGCCTTCCCCGTATGCCTCTGCAGAGCTGCCTACAGGGTCCACGCGGTCGCTGGCCACCTCCACGCGCTCGGCGTGCGCCGCAATCCATTGCTCCAGCGGCTGCATCGCCCCCAGTCGAGTCTTCCGCTTCGCCTCGATGGCACGTCCTGGTTGCAGGCGTGACGTTTGGTTTGATTGGCTTGATTGGCTTCCTGTGACGGTAGTACAGTCCGGGTTCCCACAACGAATCTGTTATCCGAAACAGAAGGGTATTAGAAGATAAGACTAGTGCACTAGTTTGATAATACCACGACACAGAAACGTGTGCATCAGTTTACGCATCGCATGATTTGTTGGAGGATCAGTTTGGAAGGTACCGGTATGAGGCTGGCCACAACTGACAGATCTGCAGGCAGAGAAGCAGGCCGGCGGCCATGGAGAACTTCGTGGGGCAGGTGGCGCGCATGGGCGCAGGCGTGGGCCTGGCTGCTGCCGTAGCTTATGCGTTATACTCGTGGCAGCAGGCGGTTCTGGGCGCGGGCTCCAAGCGGCTGCAGGGCTTCCGTCTCGTGCGAGTGCTCAAGACGACGGATACCGAAATGGCGCTGCTCGGCAACTTTGCTGGCGACCGCAAGAAGAAAGCGGCTGTGCTGGTGGTGCAAACGGCGGCGCTAGACACGGAAGACCTCCAGCGTCTACTGGCGGGGCTCTCTCTGCACGAGATCCTGCTGAACGACATCTACAGCACCTATTTGGGCGACGTGCCGCGCGATATTAAGCCCTTCAAGGTGAGAAAGTGATGGGGGAAGCGTCTTGCAGAGGCGAGCAGCGCTGTCTGACGCTCCTTGTGCATCGTATGCCGTGGTCTACAGGTGAATTTGATCTATCCTGCAACGGAGGCCCACGTTCGCAAGCATACGGACCAGAAGTTCCACATGGTGGTGGAGACGAAGGAGGCGTACTCGCACATCACTCGGCCGTTTATCCAGAACATCCCGGCCGAGAAGCTCGAGTGGGTCTACAACATTCTCGAGCAGTACGTGAGCCTATGTTCCTGGTATCTGAGGACTTCCAGCCTCGTCTCTGACGTGGGGATTGCCGTTCCTGGCTGTTGACCGACCTGCTGCATCGTGGCATGGCTTGGGCATTGCTGTTGACAGCAAGAGTGAGTCGGAGCGGATCATTTTCGAGGATCCACACCCGCGCAACGGATTCATTCTACTGCCGGACTTTAAGTGGTCGGACCCCACCAAGGTACAGCCGTCGAGCCTCGTAACTGCTTCTATCGTGACATTCGCGGTGTGCAACTGACAAGTGCACAATGTGGTTCGGACGTTGTTCGCGCCTTGTGACAGTTGGAGTCGCTCTACTGCCTGGCAATCGTCCATGACCGCTCGCTCCAGTCACTGCGTGATCTGAACCGCTCACACCTGAAGTTGCTGCGTAATATTCGGTGCGCTCGCGTCCACGGGAGTGGCACTCTTCACAGGGGTTGTAGCTGTCGCGTTCATGCGTAGGCTGATGCGAGATTGCGCTCTTGTGGTGGTGGCTCGTGTAGGAACGCGAGCATCGAAGCGCTGAGCGAGAAGTTCGGGGTGGCCCCCAGCTCGCTGCGCATGTACGTGCACTACCAGCCGACGTACTACCACCTGCACGTACACTTTTCGCACGTCAAGATGACTCACGGTATGGTACCTTACGGCCTTCTTTGCGTTGCAGCCCCCCTTCGAATGTACAACCCTGTGGGGTGTCTAACGACGCGTTTGCGTGTGTTTTTTTTTCTGCAGGCACATTCACGGGCAAGGCGGTGCTGCTGGAGGACATCATCTACAACCTGTCGTGCGACGGCGACCACTACAAGAACGCCACGCTGTCCTTCGTGGTGGGCGAGCTGCAGCACAAAGCGCTCTTCGAGCTCTTCCGCGAGAAGAGGATCATTTGAGGACGTAGAGCCGATGTCTGGGTCGCCGAAGCACCGAATTGGAAGGAGGTTGGTCTCTAACCGGTTAGGCGAAGCCCAGATGGTCAACTTCAACGTCTACATTAACCCTAGTTTAAGTGAGCTGGTTATGCATGTAATATTGACTACTTGGAGTCGCTTTACGAGAGAAAGAGAGACAAGTGCGCTTCTCCGCCTTCTCTCTCATAAAGCAAGCTGTCCGCAATGGCATCTAGCCTCTCCGCGCGCCTCGAGCTCCGTCTGCTCTCCTCGTTTACTCACGGCAAGGACGAGATCACTGTTCGCTGCGCGCTAAGGCACAGCTTCACCACCGCAGTCCACTACCTCCGCTCGTGTCCGCGCTGCCGTCGCTCCGCCTCCGCTGGCGAGGCCACCATGGCCTGGGTCCTAGAGGCACTCACCGGACTCCCATGGGTCTCAACACGTAAGGAGCTGGCCACCGCCCTAGAGCTAGACGCCTGGTGCGCCTCGCTGCGGATGACCTTCGAGCTACAAGGGGCCCAACACCATGTTCGTGTTCGAGCGTGGA
>JAADYK010000472.1:0-19507 GCA_023338225.1 Halophytophthora batemanensis
AAGATCGACAGTATCTTGCACCGCAGCCCCGTGAAACCGGACTCGATGAACACTTATGACCTGATCATGGGTGACGCGGATGCGGACGCCATTCTGGAAGCTGAGCTGGATGTGGACAACGAAGGAGATTTTGATCTCCTGGGTTCCTTGTGCTAGTGGAGACGTCAGTGCATATACAATTGCGCTTTGGAGTGAGGTGCAGGAAGTTGCAGTATGTAAAAGAGAACATGCATTCCAGACAAGCCAACAGGAAGGTCGAGGGAGTGGAGACCAGTCGCGCGGCTCGGACGATCTACAGTGAGCTAGCTCTGCACACGGTAGGGAATGTTGCGGTCCTCCAGGAAGCGCTTGATGGAGTCGGGCAGTTCGCCCGAGACCGAGACGGCGTAAACGCCCGGGATGAGGCGCACTGCAGCCACATAGACAACCCAAGAACCACCATTCAGCCTTTATATCTCTTGCAGGCACACAGCGTCCATATCGAGCGATAGTGGTGGAGCCAGGAAGAGGAGTACGCACCAATACGCTGCCATTTGGCTACCCAGCTTTCCTTTGGCTGCATCATGGCGATCATTCTGCAGCCACCAGTAAGCAGCACACGGATGCATATACACGTTAGCACAGCGCGCTACCGTGTCCTTCAAGTGGCTGTGGGCTGGACGCACCCCTCGAAGTAGGCGGAGGTGCACTCAGCCACGCGCTGGCGGTTGTCGGCCATCTGCAGGAAAGCGCAGTTCTCGCAGCCCGTGTCGTAGAACTGCGTGAAGGTCTTGACGAGCGAGCAGGTCATGCAGGCGCGCAGCTCGCGGAAGGTGTTGGGAATGTCCGCGTGCAGGAAGGCGTCGTCCAGCTCCTCGTCGTCCTCGTCGCGCATGCGCCCGCCCATTCGGCTCATACTGCTAGCTTCCTCTCCGTCTTCGGCTCACTATTGGACTGCTTGGTTGTTACCAATCTACCACTGAATTCCAACGAGATGCCATCGCATTTTGGAAAATCGCCCTCCAATATTCACCGACACCAAGGCCAGGATTGGCCAATCACAGACAATACTAGGATCTAACCTATCATCTTCTCGTGAACAGGATGGTACGCCAATCACTGCCCTCCTCCCTCTTTTGAATACTCCGTCTTTACTATCCTGCCTCAGATTTGTCTACTAGAGCACGTGACACATTCGCTCGTTCATTGCTTAAACTCTTCTCTCGACAGGAGATCTACCGGTGTGGTGAGAGCGGCCGGTCGACCAGCGCGCGCAGCATCTATCTGAAAACAAGCACCTGCTCACTCGGACTCCTAGAATCCAGGAGCGCGGAGATGCCAATGCCGTCCAGGGCCAGGACGGTACTTTGGTTTCTCGTGGTACTTTCGGGATCTATCGAGGTGTAATTTATTGTTGCTTGCTCTCCTGGTCCCTGCACTCGAGCTACTCTCTTGCTCCGATCAAGTGCGAATCACTTTAATAGTAGTCTCTAGAAGTATAAAACTCCTTTCAAATACAAAGCCCACCTTCATGCACACGTTATGTTTAAAACGAACCGGCGCGCTCGCAATTTGGAGCTTATTTTAGAAGCGCGTGATTGGCCAAGATGTATTCTGGAGGTAAAGTGGGTATTTCCAAATCGGGATTGCAGCTCCAAAAACCCGCCCGACCAATCTCCGCGCAAAAGAGGCGATCCTATGGAAAGGAATTTACCCACCAGCCAATCCTGTCCCCTCCACCGCCCTCATACAAACAGTAAGCTCAGCACCCACTATTGGGAGCGCGCCGCGTGCCTTTGTATCTTTCCCCGTGGTTTTGGTGGTGTGGGGGTCTGTGCGGCGGGGAGCGCTCGAGGCGTAAGCCAAAGAAGCTCCAGCCCCCCATTAGCCGACCGTCGACCGTCACGTGCCTCTCTTCCCCCTTCGTCATGCTCGCGTCCGCCCCCTCCGTGAAGGCGGCCAAGACCGCGGCGCAGCGCGCCTCGCGCTCGTTCTTCTCGCAGGCCAGCGCCATGCCGGCCGTGACGCTGGACGAGGAGTTCCCGTCCGTGCCGGCCACGCAGCCCACGGCGGCTCCTGCGGCCAAGATCACCACGTCCACGGCGCCCTCCGGCCTCAAGCTGGGCTCGGACGACCGCCAGAGCGCCGTGGCCACCATCGGCGTGCAGCTGACGGCCGGCTCGGCCTACGAGACGGAGGCTACGACCGGCATCTCGCAGCTGTTCGCCAAGATGGCCTTCCGTTCCACGGCCAACCGCTCGGACCTGCGCCTGTACCGCGACATCGAGGCGCTGGGCGGTGTGGTGAAGGCCGAGGCTGGCCGTGACTTTGTGCGCTACAAGCTGAGCGTCATGCCGGACCAGCTGGCTGCTGCGGCCGACATTCTGTCCGAGACCACGCTGGCGCCCAAGTTCGCGTACTACGACGTGGAAGCGCAGAAGAAGGTGGTGCAGGCTGAGCTGGAGAAGCTGGCGGGTGACGCGCAGGCCTCCGTGCTGGAGGGCGTGCACGCCGCGGCTTTCTACGACGACCTGACGCTGGGCCGCCCCGTGGTGTCCACGGACAACCTGGCGGCGCTAGACAGCGACTCGCTCTGGGCTTTTTACCAGGAGTACGTGAACACGTCCAACGCAGCGCTGGTGGGTGTTGGTCTCACTCACGACTCGCTCACGGATCTGTCCAACGAGTTCTTCTCCACGCTCCCCAAGGGCTCCAAGACGTCGGCGCTTGCCCCTAAGTACGTGGGCGGCGAGTCGCGTGTCAAGAAGTCGAGCAAGTTCACGCAGCTGGCGCTGGCGCTGCCGACGGTGGGCAGCAACTCGGCGGACTACGGTGCTTCGCAGGTGCTGAGCGAGCTGCTGGCTGTGCGTCTGGGCAACAAGAAGGCCTCGGGCTTCCTGGCCAGCTACGATGACGCGGCGCTGGTGGGTCTGGCGGGCTACGCCACGCCGGAGGAGGCTGGTGCGCTTGTGGACGCCTTCGCTGCTGTGCTCAAGTCGGCGGCCAGCAAGCCGGCCACCAAGGACGAGCTGGCGGCGGCCAAGGCTGCTGCGGCGCTCAAGGCGTGCGCCGGCCAGGAGGGTCTGTTCGCGCAGACGGCCAAGGTGACACTGTCGGGCTTCACCACGAAGGCGCCACTGGAGCTGGTGAGCGGTGTGACCGCCGAGAAGGTTCAGGAGCTGGCCAAGACGGCTCTGAAGAGCACGCCGTCCGTGGCGGCCATCGGCAAGCTTGCCACGGTGCCGCACGTGGACGTCATCGCCCGCAAGCTGCAGTAAGTGGACGGGGATCCGAGACTGAGGAGCACCACGGAGGACATGGATCGAGAGTAAGTGGACATGCACATTGGAACCCGATAGACGCGTTTTGGTGTGGCAGAGCAAGGTGGAGGGGAAGTATTGGTGGAGCTGGAGTGGCAGACTGACGAGTGCGTGATGTGGTAGGCACCTAACTCTCCGGGGAAGGCGGGATGGACGCTGGAGGACCCGAGAGGACTCTCGACGCGCTGCTCGGACGTGGAGACTCGTCTCGCCGCCTCAAGGCAACGACTTCGGTAGACAATCCCCCAGCAAAAACAAAGTTTCTTAACCTGAAGATTGCCTTCCATCTATCACCGGCGAGTAGCAGTGCAATCTGCCATGCTCTGCTGGCGCCGTCGTCTCAACTGTGTAGGAATTGATAGATGGTTGCAGAAGCAATTAGTGAGTGATGGTCTGAAGCCATGTCCAGCGAACCCATATGGCTACATTGATGTCTGGGCTCAGATACGACGGCTTTCGACGCTTTGTCCGCTTTGGAGGTCACACAGATCGCCTTTCCGGCGCGTGAATAGCAGGATCTGCACAGCAGCCATCAGTCCCAGTGTTCGCTGCCATACTGCTGGCTCCAGCTCTAGTGCTGCCTGCTATACGGCTGACTCCCGATATGTGCTACGATTTCTGATCACCTTGACGGGTCAATGCGAGAGCAACTCCATGCTTGATGCCTTCCTCGATGCATACAGTCAGCGTGAGAGATTCGTTGGAGATGTTTCCACCGGGCGGAGAACACATAGATCAGTAGCAATGATCCTCAAGACGGGGAAGTAGGAGGGTCCGAGCCTCACAACAGCCATTGGATGGAGAAGAAGTACGATGTGACTCTTGCTTCACATCTCACCTCGTCGGCGTGTATAGCACTACAGCATAAGTACGAGGCTGCATCAGCGCCAGACTCAACTCGTCTACTTCTTCTCCTTCTTGTCGAGGTACAGGGCTTCTTCAGCGGGCCAGAGCGCGCCCCAGTGGGCCTTCCGAGACGCGCGGTAGACCTCTCGGATGGTTTTGCCCTTGGTCACGCTTCGGCGCTCCAGCGCCCCCTACAGCCAGCACCAAAACACACAAATCAGCATATGAACCACCCACACCACACCCTCCAGGAGAATCTAGAACGTACATCGGGCGTGCACATATCCAAATGCACGTGACGCGTGGCCAGAAGCGGACTACGGACCAGTCGAGCCATGGCCGGCTTCTCCTCCTCTTCCTCCTCCTCACCCTTCTCGGTCTTGATCGTCTTCTGCATGACTACGTACGAGAACTTGGCACCCTTCTGACCGTGCCAACGCTTCGTGGTGGCTTCCCGCGGGCGGTTCACGATCGGAGCGCGCTGCACGAAGTGGCACCACGTGCCGCTTCCCACCGCCGGACACTCGTGCTGGTGCGGACACGGTGCCAGCACGCGAACAGCTTCACTTGCCTCACCATGTACTTCACCTTCGTCTTGAGCCACCGAGTCCAGTACGAACTGGCGGGCTGAACGAATATGGTGCGAGCCCCAAGGACTGCCGCGGTCCACCAGCACGAGCACGCCGTCATCTGCCAGTAGCTCCCAGAGCGCTGAAGTGACAGCTACTCGCTCAAAGTCGCTCGTGATCTCTGAGAGCACGTAACTGGCCACTACCACGTCATACTTGGTACCAGAGCCAATGTCTCGGGTGAGTTCCGCCACGCTGCGACGCACACTGAGCCCCGGGAACCCCTCAAGCAGCACTTCCGCTGCGTCCACCATGGACTGACTGGGCTCCACCACACGATACTTGGTCAGCGCGTCCCCAAAGACATCTTTGGCGGCCCAGGAAGCCGTTCCGGGACCAGCACCAAAGTCCAGAAGCGACTGCGGCTTGAAGGACGGCAAACGCGCCTGTAACTCGCTCAATACGCGGTGCGTACAGGCGTAGGTGGCCTCCATATCGAAGGAGAGATAGGCCAGTGTCTCCTGTGGGCCATATACGAAGGCTGGGATCTGCTCGCTCTTGTCCAGCGTCCAGCCCAGAGGCTTCTTGTGCGAGTCCAGCGGTAGCTTGCGTGCGTTGGTGGCGTCGCCCACGTGGAGCTGCTTGAGTTGCTGCAGCTGTGAGTGCGTGCGACGCTTCACCACGGACGTGAGGCGAGTCAACAGCTCCTGCGGCATCTCCACGCGCTGCGCCAGTCCATTGCGCGACACGGACGAGATGGTGGACACCATTTCCATAGTCTGTTTGATCTCCGAGAGCAGGCCGGGGGAGTCCTTGGACGGCGCTTTGGCTTGCGCACGACGAGCACGACGCGCCCGGCGGCTGGCAGCGGGGGAGGAAGAGAAGGCGCAGATCTTGGGGAAGGAGGTGGTGGCGGCGGCAGCCGCGCAGCGCGAGCGAAGCGCCTGCTGCAGCATCATGAGATGCACTTGGTGGCGCCTTGCACCGCGTTTTGTTGGTGCAGCGCGTTCACGTATGAAGCAGGTAAATATGGACATGTGTTTTGTGGTGCTGATCGTGACACGTATCTAAAACTCAATAGCCGTAAATAGACATTCGGGCCTCGAGCTTCGCCCTGCCCTCCTCGTTCCGTCATGGCAAGGACGAGATCACCGTTCGAGTTCACCACCACAGTGGACTGCCTCCGCTCGTGTCTGGCTTGCTGCAGATCCACTTCCGCTGGCGAGGCCATCATGGCTTGGGTCCTGGAGGAACTGGCCGGACTCCAATGAGTCTCAACCCGTACGGAGTTGGTCACCCTCCTAGAGCTAAACGCCTCGTCCGCCTTGATGCGGATTATCTTCGAGCTACAAGGCCCAACGCCATGCTCGCGTTAGAGTGTGGGCGGCTGAGGACTAGTTCCCAGATCTCCTGGTGTGGGGCGCTCGTAAACGAGTCGAAGCCGACTTCAAGAACTTCCGGCTTGCGAGTATCGAGGATGACAAGTTCAGCGACATGGTGCAGCAGACGGCGGACGCTCTAGCGCGGTTTGGCCTCCCTGTCCCTCCTGTGCTCGACTTCGTGGCGATGGAGAAAGCCTTCCTTGCTCATCGAGTTCGTGTGCTCACCACACCACCAACCGTCGGTCGTCCGACCGTCCCGGGCCGTCCTAGAGCTCCTGTGTGACACCACCTTCCCGACGATCCGAAGGCGCTGAACCAGTCGGCGACAAGGTGCTGGTACTGCTTGCACGAGGTGGAGCACAACTGCCTTCCGAAGGTGACTGCACGGTACATACCTGGTTCGTGAGTACGCTCAGTTCTCTCTAGTGACTGAGACACCACTGAGTTTCTGGCCTTTGTGGGTTCGTGATGTCTAAACAGTGCTGTTTGACTTGTGTCTCTGGCGCCTGCTTGCCTCTTCTTTCAACGTGAACTTGCATTCTGCTCCGGGCTACTTCCAGCTCTTCAGTATGCTCGTTAACACGTCGCGTACGCTCCAACACTACTTTTCTCGGACGCACAGCAAGAAGTCGGGGATGCTGCAGCACCTCTCCGTGGACTCCCCAAGTCGCGTGCTCAACAGAACGTATCCGTGCAAGCAGTGCACGGAAATCTCGCCCCAGAGTCGCAGGAAGGCCAAAGCGAACTGCGTCCTACAGCAAGCGACCGACCGAAGGGTGATCAAGGTGTGATCGGGGTGAAATCGTACGAACACCACGGACCACACGGAGCTATTCAATTCACCTTCAGTTTTGCGAGCTACTACCGACACATCTCTGCATCTTCACACTCAAGCACGTGACAGGACTTCCTCGCTCCACCCACTCGCTCCATTTTCCAAGCGCTTCTCTCGACGGGAGATCAACCGGTGTGGTGAAAGCGGTCGGTATGGTAAACCCCACGCTGTGGTTGAGAAGGCAAAATGGATTCTGAGTGTTAGCTCTGCTCCTGGCGCAGCAGACCGAGGTCCGAGCCCCCTGTGTCTGTTCTCTGAGTACCTTCCTAGTACCCATGCCTGCATTTGTCTCTTGGGTAGAGCCAACCACGAACACACATCACTTTCCCTACTGGCGACTTACTTCGTGCTGCACCAACATGCAACTCACTTCGAAGAGTACTTCGAAGTGGAATACACAACATGCGCAGGCGCTATCAGCTTTGGCGACCTTACCACAGTCGGCCGACCAGCATCCAAGGGAGACATGGATCCCGACGGCGCAAGACCACAAGTGCTCCACTCACTCCACGCGGATCAAGGAAAGTCGTGGTGCCAGTGCGAAGAGCACTACATGACGAAGGCCTGCTCGTGCTGCGGGAGAACCAACCGCGGCATGACCAGTGAGAAGCTCTTCTCGTGCTTTCACTGCCGTCTGACGCTCGACCGCGGCGTGAACGCTGCGCACAGCATCTACGTGAAGAACGAACGGCTGCTCACGCGGGCTCCTGGAGTCTGGGTGCACCGAGATGCCTACTCCACTGTTGGTCGTTGCGTGCGAGCTTGCTCACATGCATTGGCCCGAAAAAAAGTCTTCTAGGGTCAGGGCGATACTTTGGCTTCTCGTGGTAACGTCGGGATCTTTCGAGGCGCAGAGCCAATAACTTGTTTGGCAGCACAGGCACACCTGGGTTGACCAGCCGCTCCAAGTGCTTCGCCGTGACAAACTGTGTCGAGCCGGCCGAGAAAGCAAAGGCAAGGGCGGGTGCTAGTTCTCGCTCACAGAGCTCACCGAAAGTTCAAGCCGAAACGCTTGCACATCGGTATCAAGGTAGACGAGCTCGACCCTGACCTCATGGTCGCTTGGGATTTCCACGGCGATGACCACTATAATCCGAAGGCTTGTCAGGGCGGGCTGCATGAACTCCGCGGGGTTCAAAGGTGCGATGCTGAAAAACAAAGGCTCCTGGTGCCTCCGCGGCGGAGAGGGCTCACAGTGAACTTGCACTGGAGGCAACTTGTGAGTCTAGACCCCCGACCCGACGGGCCGAAAACAACGGAGGTCTAGCTGGTGCCGGCACTGCAATCTCCGCCTAAGCCATGAAGGCGAGATCGCAGCCGCGCTGCGTCACCTGAACCAATGCCCTCGCATGCCGTTGAGCTTGCTTCGGGCTGCGCTTGCAAAACCTTAGCTCCAGTGCTTCTCATTCGGTTCTCTGCGCATACAAGCGTCCTGTGGTCACGTCCACGAGGCAGTTGATGCCAAAGTGCTTGCCCCTCTAGCTTTAGCTTCTCGTTTCCTTTTTCTTGTGCGCGCCGCACGCCATTCACTTCTGAACGAGCAGCAGGGCAAACAAAGAGCAGCACTCGCTTGCAGCACGCCATGTGCCTCACCAAGCACGAACGAGCCGACGTTGTGCATGCGGGGGTGGAGAGGCGAGGTATCTGCCTGCTCTCTGCTAAATGGCGGTGTCTCTCTGATATCGTCTACCTGCGATGCCCGCTTGGACATGTGTGGTGCAGCCTAATCGCGGCGGTAGCCAGCTGAAAGAGCTACTGCGCCGACTGCCGTTCTCCCAGTTGCTCGGCACCAAAGTTGAAGATGGCTTTTCGTCCTGCGGTACTCCTTTCGCTTCTCGTTCTCGAGCACCCGCACACTCCTGCGGAACGGCCTCGAGCTGGATGACATCAACCTGGCACTCTGCACCTTATGCGAGTACCAGGAACAGCAACATGGCGTGTACGCGCCATTTATCCACGGGTACTACGGTTGCTATGCTCTGGAGGCACGACAACAGCCAGTGCCAATTTGGGCTGGTCGGCCAGGTGACTGGGGGCGCCCGCCCGATGGGGCGGTGCTGGCTACGAGGTTCCAATGGTTCTCAAAGAGAATCCTGAGCACGACCCACTCGCGCTCGCTTGGTTCGTCGACTTGGCATCCCACGTCGCGTAGCTCTGCGAGGACTTGTCGCCTAACGAACCCGACGTCACCGATGTCATCGCCGGTAGCATAACGCGGCACATAACGTGCTTTGGTCGCCTCGATTTGTTGGAGTTGGTTTCTCTCCACTTGATTAGCGAAGTCAGCCCCAGATTCCCAACCACTGACACGCTCCACGTGCTGGCGGCCCTGGAACTCAACTGACAGGCCCCACCGGAGCTCGCAGACCACCCCGTCGTCGCAGATCTCGGGGACAGAAGAACCTGCGTATTCGTTGGCCGCGCTGGGTTCTAGGTGTGGTGGAAGCCGGGCTTTCGGAAATGTCTGACCTAGAAAGCGCTCCGACATCCGCGCCACCTCAACTTCACCGTAGAAAGAAGACTGACCCACCTGGCTGCTTGCTCTTGTAGATGACCGCGGTGACAGGAACGTATGACCAAAGGCGTAGGAAGGAACCCGTCACCTCAGTGGACAGGGCCGTCCACCCAGGCGACACTAGGCGGTAGCCGCGTTTGGCACTGCCTCCAACTGCACGTCCAGGATATACTCCAACTGTACAACCACGTCCAGCTCGGTGTACCCTTGTCGTCAACCACGTTCTGAGTGAGGGATCGGCGAAGCTGAGTCACTGGGACAGCAGCGGCATCTTCCCCACGTGGAGCAAGAAGTCTCGGATGGCCATCTGGCTGGCTGGCATCTGCCGAAATACGCCACTGTGCTCATGAGAACTGTCAAGCTTAGGGAACTGCGTCACGAGTTACTCCCATCCGGACCCGAGGCGCCCAGTCCCACGTACAGCAGACGTTTGTGGCGTACTGAGTCGATGTGACGCAGCACCGCACCGGTGCTACCTTTGAAGGTGGCCTCGCACCAGCAGTACAAGTGCGGCGTCCTCCAGCGGCTGGAGCGACACCGTGTGCTCGTACGCAGCGCCCTTCTGGATGCGCACCGGAGTGGCGGGCGAGGGAGTCACCACTGAGTCCGCGCCAAACTCGAGCATGGTCGCGCTGCCGTTGGAGTTGCCGCTCTCGTCTGGCGATCGTGGGCGGCGGTCACGATCCGAGATACCCTCCGAGCAAGGTATGAATGCCACCGGCGAACTGCCACGATGTCGGCGTCGATGCAGCTTACCCCCACCCACCAATCAGATGTATACGACGCCCCGGTGGCAGCACGTGCTCCAAGTGGATGCCCATGAGCTAAAAGTGGATGTGCGGAAGATTCAACGCACCATCGGACAGATTCACGGGACCCTGCATGGCTTGGAGCGCACCCTTGATGGCCGAAGGGCATTGCCCACCTTGCCAGGAGAACGCCACGCCGGCGCCCACAGATCCGTAGCCTGCCCACCGTCTTTTGCCTCAGAGCAGCACGCGGCAGTAACGCCAAGTCATAGCAGTAGACTGTCCGCCAGTAACGAACGCAAAACTGCGACTTGTGGTCCTCCCCCATCTATCTCCTACACCTCCACACCAGCTCGCGACCGTTTACAGGTCGCTGCGGCCGTTGGGGCCTCCCTATGGACGGCGATGTTGGCGCGGCTCCCCAGCCCGCTCGGTCTCAACTCACCAGGCGTCCAGTGCGAAGGCGAATATGGCCGGTTTCGCTCCCCGGCCCTGGGCTCCGACTCGCAGGCGTCTGAGCCGCGCCTCGTTACAAGCTGCGCGGCCAAGTGGCTACACGCGCATTTCCTGGAAGGCGTGCCGGGACTGTAGCCATGCCGGGAGCGCCTCGACTACCAAAGCGGGTCTTTATGCAAAGGGAGATGGCCGCCGCCTGCGCTTTGTGCCTCGCGGCCGCGGCCGCGAGACCGGGCCGCAGCGCGGCACAAGACTGGACTGCAGTGCGGTGCGGTGCAGTCGGGAGACCGGGGCTGTTCTTGCGCGGCCATGGTCCGCCGCGCGCGGCCACTTTCCCACGCTTCTTGAAGCGGTTTTCCGGTCCTGGAGGCTTGCCCCCTTCTCTGCAGCGCGGTTCCTACAGTACGCCGCGCAGGAGACAAGCAAACGGTTTCACCTCGAGCGGGTCTGCCGTTCAGACAAACCAGACGCAGATGGCCGGTGCTGGGAAAGCAGGCCGCGCCTTGGAGCAGCGACGACGCTGCGAGCACGCCCGCGCGGGCCGACCCAGCGCCGCCGAGCATGCAGCCCAGCAGCCCAGCACGCAGCTGTAGCGCGCGTGGCGGCGCCAGCCTGGTTGAGTGTGCGCGCGAGCGCGCGAGCATGACGAGGCTCTCGGCAGCCCAGCCGTCCAATCGCGGCAAAGCTGGGGCGGCTCCTCACCTAGCCTCTGCGATACGTCCAAAAAAGAGCCGGGTGCCGAGTCACGCCCGCACTGCGAGCAGGTATGGCGGGGTATGCGCTGCGGCAGGACCACTTGATTTATCGCGCATACAAGTCGACTGGATCACTCCGCGCCAGCGCCTGACAAGCAAGCCCGGAATGCGTTCTTGCAGGCGCCGCGGCTCTTCCAATCCCAAAGGGCGAATTCAAGCTGCGCGTGAGCTCCCCGCCACTCCGCCATGATGACCAGGAAGGAAGGCTGGGTTAAGCGGCGTCGCGCCATCCAGCTTGGCGTGTGAGTGTCGAGCCCTCCTGCTTCTGTCGCTATCGCCAGCAGACTCGCTGCTCGTTTGGCATATGCCGTCGAGATGTGAGTAACGCGGCCGCATTTGGTGAGAAGGCTCAGCGCGGCGCGACCTGCCGCGTCGCCTTTTGCTTTGTCTTTGGCAGCGGCCGCCTCTTTTTGTCGTGCTTTTTTCGCGTGTGTTGTGCCTCTTGCCTGCCTATTTCCGAGATTTCGTGGCGGGTGACCTGCCGTTTGTATGGCGCGGTGCGACCAAGCAGGGCAAACAGGCGGCCGCGCGCGCGAACTGGCGGCTCGGCGGCGGCTTTTTTCTTTTCCAGGAGCTGTCCTTTTGCGGTGGAAGGCCAGGGAGCATTTCTGAAGGCGCGTGGAAGGGGGAGGGCCCCTCCGTTTGACTTGGCGTTTCTAAGGCGTGAGTAAATTGCGCGCAAAAGAAGAGGCGAATGGACCATTGGCCGGTCACATTTCTGGCGTTTCTGTGCATTGACGAATCTCGCGCCAAGCAAAAGGGTCGGGCGAGGCAAGTTGGCTGGGGCGGGGCGGCGACGGCCATGGCAGGCAGGCAGGCAGGCAGACACCCAGCCAGCCAGGCTTGGTGCGCTGCACGCGCACCGGTCGATGCATCGCAGGTTCGAGAAGGTTTGGCGAGGTGAGTGGCGCAAATCGCGCGCGCACGGCGGGCTGGGCGCTGCTGACCGTCACGATCCCAAGAAGCAGATACGGGAGTGGTGGCCGGTCTCTCGCGGCGGCGGCGACTTCGGTGTTCAATTGTCGGAGGTATCAGATCCCGTTTGTCGGCGTTTAGTGACTAAATCCGCGGTTTTACGCGCGGCGAGGAGCGTTTTCCGGCCCGTTTGGCGCCGCGCGCCCTCTCTCTTGGCGCAGATGAACAGGGATGTGCTCGGTGGGACATTTGGCTCCTGGCCCGTCTGCCGCGCAGTTGTGTCTCCTTTGCAGCCTGCCTGCCTCTGGGCGCGCGCTGATTGGCCGACGAAGGGCCAGTCCGGGCCCCTCCGCCGTCCGCCACTCGTCGGGGCCCATTTGAATTTCGCGCGCTTTCGCCTCGATGTCTCAAGAGAAAAGCCAGTGCACGGCCGGCGTGACCACGGCGCGCAGACGGGCCTGTGCGTCACGACGGCGTCGCTGATTCGCTGATTCGCGGTCTGCTTTCTCGCTCCCCCACCCCGCTCCCCCTTCTCCCCTCCCCTTTGGCGGCGAGCGACAGGCCGGCCGCGCGTCGGCCGCCATACAAAGCCCGAGTCTGGACCGGTTGGCACACAGCGCTCGTCCTCGTTTTGCCGGGTCTGCCCCCTGTCTCCCCGCCTTTGCGTACCGTAGGGCGGCCCAGTATTTTTTCTGCCGGCCAGAGTCGAGGCCGCTTTATGGCCCAGCGGCCCCCGTCCTCCTCGTCCGCACGGCCACTCCCGCATCCGCACTCGAGCCGCAGCAGCATGCAGCCGCAAGCGCAAGCCTCGGCCCAGGCGCTGGACGCCAGCTCCTTCAACTACGACTCCTACCAGCAGTACGCGCACGAGCGCAGCGTCCACGACCAGGCCATCCACTCCATGACCGCGCCGACGTCCTCCGCGTCCGCGGCCGGCCCCGCGACCGCAAGTGCGGCCAAGCCGGTGGCCACCGCGGCCAAGACCGCAGCTGGCGCGTCGGCCAAGCGGCCCAAGCTTGCCACCGCGCCCAGCACCGAGGCCGCGAACCCGAGCGCCAAGCCCGGTGAGAGCGCCGTGAAAACCCAGCCCGGCACCTCTGTAACTGCGGCCCCCCGCAATGAGTCGCTCAAGTCCAACCGTCTGTGCACCATGCCGGACTGCAAGAAGCGCGTGCGCTCCAAGGGACTGTGCAAGGCACACGGCGGTGGGCGTCGCTGCATGGTGGACGGCTGTGAGCGCAGTAGTCAGGGCCAGGGACTCTGCATCCGCCACGGCGGCGGCAAGCGCTGCACGCAGCCTGGCTGCACTAAGGCTTCCCAGTCCAACGGGCTGTGCAAGGCCCACGGAGGTGGTTTGCGTTGCCAAGCACCTGGTTGCACCAAGAGCTCTCAAGGTGGAGGTTTCTGTCGCGCTCACGGCGGCGGTCAGCGCTGTGAGAAGGAAGGTTGCAACAAGGGTGCGCAACGTGGCGGCTTTTGCGCAGGCCACGGCGGCTCGCGCTTTTGCCAGCATCCGGACTGCACCAAGAACGACCGTGGCGGAGGTTATTGCGCCGAGCATGGCGGCGGCAAGCGTTGCGACCACGCTGGCTGCAACAAACCGGCGCGCAAAAAAGGCAAGTGCTCGTACCACGCTAATGCGGCCAAGGGGAAGCTGCCAAAGGACGGTTTGGCGGGCCAACCTGTTGCTGGGGCCGTGCCGCAGCATATGATGGATATGCGGCAGATCACCACGCCCACGTTCGCCAATATGGGCGCGTTGGCAGCGAAGGACCTTCGTGAGACGCAGCCGATGGAGCCGCACCGCGCATATGCCCCGCAACGAGTGGATCTGGACCCGCGTTACGGTGCCATGAAGCCTTACGACTCGAATGCGGCCGCTTCCGGCCAATTCCTGCAGATCCACGCGGACCAGCGCAGCTATGAGCCTATCAGTCTGCAGGCTGGCAATGCTCTACGTCACTATATGCCAGTGGACAACGCGCTGCCGCCCGTTTCCAGCAGCGGCATGTACAAGAACCCGAACGTGGCGTCGGCGGCGATGGCGGGGATGGAGAGACCCACGTACGGAGTCCGTGGAGTCGAACCGCTCAAATCTGGCGGCCAGCACCTGAACCCGTACGCGCAGCAGTGGGCGACCAAGCAAGAAAGTGTGCCGCAGCACCATCCGGACGCTCGTGGAGCCAATTTGGACTATTTTGATGTGAAGGAGCAGCAGGCGGGAGGGCACCATCTGCCGTACCCAAGCCAGCAGTCGTCGCAGTTCCACCACCACTTGTCGGCCGCGGATTCTGCCGCGGCGGTGGCGGCCTATGGCAGTCAGCAGCCTCGGGGCCAGTACTACCACCATCCGCAGAGCCAGGGAGCGTCGGGTGAGCAGCAGCAACAGCAGCAGCAGCAGCAGCCCAACATGATGTACTACTCGGCAAACGGATACCCGCAGCAGCAGCAGATGCACAACCTGCAGCAGCTGCAGATGTTATAGTCATGTCAAGCAATCGCGTCGAGTCGAGTCGAGTTGAGCCAAGTCCAGGCGTGTGAAGCGTTATCGTCCTCCAGTGTCGTCCCGAGTAGTGTACTCACACTGATGACAGAGCAGCATGCTGTGGACCTTGGTCGTGGGCATCGGCATCGGCATCGGCGCATATAGAGATAGAAAAAGCGGCTGTGAGCGGTCTTCGGCCGCTCTCGCCCCCAATTTTGAGCTCCCCATGGCGCACAAAGCGTCGGAAGCCCTCACAAAACACGAGAATCATCGTCTGCGCTTCCCTTTTCGCACTTTGAACGCTTCAGCATCCCTTCAGTCGCTTCCATTCACGTGTTAGACGTCGTGACGGCTGTCAGTCTGGTTGCTGGCGGCTGTGGGCTCTCGTACGTCTTCCAGCTTGTCTCCACCGCGCTGCGACTGCAATTTGGCACGCAGGTAGGCGCCGATGGCGGCTCGAGGAAGCTGCAGTGCCGCGTCAGAGGCTGTAGTTGTGCTTGCAGCGTTCATCGCCATGCGTACGTCGCCTTGGCCGGTGTAATAGTGGCGGTAACACTCCACCAACTCGCGTTCGAAGCCTGCGAAGGCGTCCAGAAGCTGCTCTAGCGAACCGAGACTTGCGGGCTCGTGTGCACGTAGCAGCCGCTCCAGCTCCGACCGATACAGCTCGCGCCGCGCACTTGGCATCCTCCAGCTCCCAGTCCTCTGCTGCTCCAAGACGAACCCCAGCCGGGAAAAGCGCGAATGACAGCGCAAAGCCAGCGCCTCGCGGCTCCATACAGCGCGCCGGGCTTCCGGTTCGGCTTCTTTCCACGCTTTCTTGCGCGTTCCGCAGCTTGAAGTGAGACAACGGGTTTGGCTGAGATCTCCCCCCCCAGACGTAGACGAGAAGACAGCAGTGCTGGTACAGCGCCAGCCGCAGGCATTGTGCTCCTGCTCGGCTCGGCGTCGTTCGCGGTGCAGACGAACGGGGTCACGTGGCGTACACACGAAGGGGGGGAGGGGGTCGTTCGCGTAGACGCCTGGCAGACGGGCAGACGCATCTATGACTCGTTTGAGCAGTGCAGAGCTGACCAGAAGACAACGGTGCTGCATGTAGCCAGGAGACTTGCATGCTTCTGGTGGTGAAACTACACAAAGAGCGGACGAGTCCTCTTCGAGCTGCGCCGGACAATAGCGGAGGTGGTGGGCCACAGCCGACAGGTAGTGGTCGTGCATCACTCGACCGCCACAGCCCACACAGCGTGATCCGTTTATCTTGGGCGCTGCTTCGACGCCAGTCAATCAGAACCGTACAAAAAAAGCATCGGCCGTCACGGACCAGCAGGTCAGCAGTGAACTCCACTTCATCCACTTCATCCACATCGGCCCGAGCCTGGAGCTCCACCACCTTGTATTACTTCTCTTGCCCGACCGTTTCTACTTCCACTTCTCGTAGCAGCTCCTGGAAGCAGCGCGTAAGTGTGGCGATGCCTGTGCGCACGCCGTCATCTCGTCTCGGCGGATCAGGACGGCTTGCGTGCGCAAAGTCAATGAGACGAATGTCGGCTGACGAGTCATCCGCAGACCCTTCGCCGTTGTAGAGGAAGAGGAGGGAGCTGGCGATGAACTCGGTCTCCTGCTGCTCGTCGAACCACACGCGGAACTCCTCTAACCGGCGAAGGAACTGGCAGTCAAACGCAGCAAACCACGTACAGGAGTATCAGACAACGAATCACAGCACATGGAGATGAAGTAACTTGATGAAGGACGCACCGCCTGCAAGAGCGAGATGGTCTTGTCAGCATCTTGGACGGGGAAAAAGTGGCGGAAGGCCGGTGCCAGCTCGCCCTCGGACGCCACTTGGCGGCCAAAATGCTTGTCCCACTGGACGTACTGGCGCTGGCTGGCGTCAAAGACCTTGAGCCCCTGGATGCGGAAGCCCACGCGCTCCTGCAGGGGGAACTTCTGGCGCTCGTACGCGATCTTTTCCGCCGTTGCGTCGGCCTCGTACGACCGTGTGCCCACCTTGACGTCCATGATGCACGGCCACGCCCGCCCCCACGTCAGGTCCTCCAGCATCAGATACTCTACTTATGGCAGTCGCCCACACCCAGATACAGACACACTCACATGGTTAGCTAGCATCCATCACATTGGGCAGCTAACTCCTCCGACGGGTTTGCATCCAGACGTACTTCCAGGGTGTAATCCGTTGGCAGGCGGATCAGTAGCTGTGGCAACAGCCGCCTCCTGGTCTTCCGCCACCTCCACAGTGCCGTAGTAGTCTGGCACTAGTCGGCGCAGAGCTTCCATGCACGGGGCGTCTCTCTCCGACACGAACACGCGCTCGTAGAAGTCTCGCTCGCGCATGCCACGCCTCTTACTCTGGAAAGGCTTCAGGATTTTCCCACCGTGCGCCTTGAGACCTGTGCAGGGAAAATGACACACCGCAGACATATAAGACTCATCAGAAACGCAGGCACTCGCTCTACGGACGCAAACAGAGGAGATCGAGCAGGGCGTACTGGTCTTAGTGGTGGCGTGGCCGCCCACTTGGTGCGCCATCTCGCCAAAGCTCGCCACGTCCTCCATCTCGAACTCCTCGGACGCCTGGTCAAATGGATATCCGACGGTGGTTGAAAGTGCCGGATCAGATCTGAGCCGAGCATGATTGGGGGGTGATGGAGGCAGACGGCGCGAGGCATGGGTCGCGTGCTGGTGCTCGGAGCCACGAGCTACGTCGCGCAGTTCTTGCTGCAGCGTCTGCTTCGAGACGCCGGTGGTGGAGAGGGAGAGGCTGAGCGTGTGGAGCTGGCGTGCGCGATGCGTTGTAGTGCGTTCTCGCCGCTGCCTACCGGGTTTGTGACGGCAGCGTCCGTCCTGGAGAAGCCGCTGTCGGATGCCAAGAGAGCTGGGCTTGTGCAAGTGTACTGGGGGGTAGACATGCTGGATACCAAGGCGTTGCAGCGCTGCGTGGAGGATTTTCGTCCAACAGACGTGATCAACTGCGCTGGTAAGTTGGTGATAAAGCTGGTGCGTCGGAGGAAGAGTATGGAGCTTCTATTGAGATTGCTACGTGGTGGTGTGTGATCTGGTAGCGCTGTCGTCACCTGCGGTGTGTCAGAAGTCACCCGAGAGAGCACGCGCCGTCAACGAGGTTCGTAGATGGTGGTTGAGAGAATTGGTCACTCTTGCTGTCTTCTGTCGTGTTGCAGGTCTGTATGGCGTGTTCTTATCAGTACGCGCTTGTCTTGGTTGCAATCAGCCCTACAACGTGGCCGAGTTGCTGGAGCAACTGGCGTGGCCAGTTCGCCTCATCCACTTCTCAACGGTACTATGCATTATCCATCACCTTCCTCACTGGCTAGGAAGCTTCCAACTCCCTCACTTGAGTTGGACGTCCTGGTACTCGTATACAGGATTTCGTCTATGATGGGGTGAAGCCGTACGGAGAGAGCTATGATGAGGATGATGCGGTGGAATCAACGGTGCTATCCGAGTACGGTGTTGGTAAGCTGCGCTTCGACCAGTTTCTGCAGGAGAAAGACCGTTCGGGAGACCTCCGATCGGTTATTCTGCGCATCGCCAACGTCGTGGGACCCCCAGCGACGCTCTTCCGTCACCTGAAGACCCCACCCAAGTTCATGGAGTGGCTTCACAGTCAGCTCTTCCAGACTGGTACACCTGGTGGTGTAAAAGTTCCTCCACTGAATCTCTGGAGTGACGAGTTCCGCTCCTTCGTGTACATCCACGACTTGGTGACGATTGTGTGTGAACTTCTTGCTCTTGGATGTGAGGTCGGATGTGGACTCTTCAACGTCGGTAGGTGTTGTGTGTACAGAGTGAGTTTGATGTTGTTTCATGAAGTTAAGCTCCCGTCTCTGGCTCCGTTGCTTGCGTTTGCTTTTTTGCTGTTGCAGGTGGGCAAGACGCACTGTCGCGGGTGGAGCTTGCGCAGCAGTACCTTGGCGTTTGCCAGGTTCTCAACCCAGCAGCGGTATCCACTGTGGTACGTCAAATCGAGCCGACGGCGAGGGCGAAGGTGGATTTGGGATATCCTTCGCCTCTCAACACTCGTCTCAGCACCAAGAAGCTATCGGCGTTGCTGCCTGAGTTTTCGTGGACGCCAACACGTGAGTATCTGGCTGAGATCTCTCGCGCACTGATTTAGCAAGCGGGACGAGTGGCTTGAGAGCATAGCTCCGGCCTCTTTTTTGAGTTCAAGTGAAATGGGTTCGTCCAAGCAGTCAAATTGCTGCTCACGAAGTATGCTTGGACGAAGCATTCCAAGACTCCCGGGATGTGGGAATCTCTCATCTCAAACGTAATATGGAGGACACAAGCAGTACTGCGCAAAGTTGTCTTCGGGCTGCGTTGGCAACAACTACGCGAGATATTCGTCGCTACCGCCCGGGTGTTCCCAATCTGCCACTGAGTTCCCACGAGTTACCATCATTTTGGTGCACCTTGCCCTCGATTATTCACCCGCATCAAGGCCAGAATTGGCCAATCACAGGTAAGATGGGATCTAGCCTTGCAGTTACTCGTGATACCAAAGAAGCCCCGAGTTGACGCGTTGCCGTCACCGCAGCACTTAGCGATGCAGCGGAGCTTCTCCGGTTTCTCGTAGCTTCTTGCATAGCCGCTATTCCATTCATTTCCAGTTCTGCAAGCTACTACCGAGCTATTCCTGTGTCTCCACACCCAAGCACGTGACAA
>JAADYK010000473.1:0-19472 GCA_023338225.1 Halophytophthora batemanensis
AGGAAGAGGAAGAGGCAGAGGAAGAGGAAGAGGAAGAGGAAGAGGAAGAGGAAGAGGAAGAGGAAGAGGAAGAGGAAGAGGAGGAGGAGGAGGAGCTGGACTCGGACGTGTCGGACATGGAGTTCGAAGAGATCACGGAGACGCCAGTGCAGCTAGAGCCCATGAAGCCCTCAAAGCCACAGTCTCCTGTGGATCTGAAGCGACAGCGTGAAGCACGACTGGCGGCCAAGAAGGTGGAGATTGCACAGATATGCGAAGCCATTCTGGAGAGCCCGGAGGATGCCTTCAAGAAGAACAAGGAGCACCCACAGCAGCTCAGTCGGATCCAGCAGCTTCAGTCTCTCTGTCGCGACCCGGACGCCACCGTGCAGCGTCTCAGTCTGCTCTCTCAACTGTCCGTGTTCCTGGATATCCTTCCAGACTACCGCATCCGTCTGGAACCGAACAAAGACGCCGAAAGCAAGGGCAAGCAGAACGGCGGTCGGCCCATGAAGAAGAAGGTGCAGCAGATGCAGGACTTTGAGTCCTCGCTACTCAACCACTACCAGAAGTTCCTGAAGTTCTGCGCTGAATTGGTCACCACGGGGCTCAAGGGCAAGCGACCGGACCAGTTGTCGGCTTTAACTCCTCGCGACCGTCGTGCGCTGGGTCTGGCCGAGACGGGCGTCCGCTGTTTGGCCGAGCTGCTGGAGCACAAGTACGCCTTCAACTTTCATTTGAACCTGGTGATCGCGCTGGTGCCCATGGCGGATTCGCCCTTCCCGAGCGTGCGTCAACCGGCTTGTGCTGCCTTTGAGGCTGTCTTCAAGCGTGACAAGTCGTGTGCGTGCTCGTACGAGGTGGTGCAGCAAATATCCAACTACGTCAAGCAGAAGCAGCACCGCGTGCAGCCCTTTATTATCCGGACACTGCTGGCCATGCCGCTGGAAGTGACCATGGAGCAGGGCGAAGCTGCGCGGAAGAAGGCCAAATCGGATCGCAAAAAGCGCCGGCGTCAGCAGGCGCAAGGCGACTCCATTGCAGCTGGACTAAAGGAGGCTGAAGCGGTCGTGGATCGTGCTGAGCGGGAGAAGACCCAGGCTGACATCCTCCACGAGTTGGTGCTCATCTACTTCCGTATCCTCAAGCAAGCCACGTACTCACAGGCCCTTCCAGCAGTGCTGGAGGGACTGGCCAAGTTCGCCTTCTTGATCAACTTGGACATCATGATTGACCTGCTCAAGGTGCTCAAGGTAGTGCTCAAGGAAGAGGGTGTGCTACCACTCCCAGCGGCTTTGCAAGCCGTGCTCACAGGCCTCAAGACACTCCAGGGGCCTGGTGCACAGGAGCTCATGGTGGACGAGAAGGAGTTCGTTGATATCCTCTACCGTCTGCTGCGCAAGTTTGCCGAGGGCGCCGCCGATGCGGACGCTTCTTGTTTCCCCACCCTATTGGCGTGTGTGGAAGCTGTTTTCCTGCGTCGCAAGGAGATTGTGGTGGACCGTGTGGCCGCCTTCGTCAAGCGTCTGCTGCTGGTGTCGCTACAACTACCGCCACACCAAGCACTGGCTGTGCTGGCGTTGCTTCGGTCGCTTTTCCACCGCTACGGGAAGCTGGAGCAGTTGCTTGAGTCAGACGTGGACCGCGTGGCTTCAGGTGTCTACCGCGCCGACGTGGATGACCCGGACTTTGCCAATCCGTACTCAAGTGCGTGCTGGGAGTTGGCGCTGTTGGCCAAGCACGCGCATCCCAAGTTGGCCTCTTTTGCGCTGGGCACGGCCCAGAAGGGTCCTAGTCTGCCCAACGAGCAAGCTCGTGCGCTCATGACGGCCTATGATCCGTACGCTAACGGCACCTTTGCTTTCAAGCCTAAGACGTCGGTGCCGGCGGGTAACCCACTGCACAAGAAGATCCGCAGCGAGGAGAGCAAGAGCAAGAAGAAGAGTCGACAGCGTCGGGCGCGCCAGTTCTTCGTGCGCGACCCACTAGCCAACCTGGACGCCCAGTACCGCTCGCAGCACGCTTCGCCCTTCTTCCAGAAGTGTCTGGAACTGGATGAACAGGTGGACGACAAGGAGCAGACCCCGGTGTTCAAGAAGTAGTGTCTGTCTCCGACACGCTTGCTACGTGCACAACACACGCTTCATAACGCCGTTGATTGGAACCGAATAGAGCTACACGTATCCCAACTAACAGAAGTACTTCAAAGTACACAGTTGACCACCACAGCACCAGCTCAAGGATGGAAATGGAGATATATACGCGACAGAAGAGAAGTTGCTCCCGCTAGTACGGACTGTCGTATCGGCGATGCGCCGCCGTGTGCTGGTTGTTGCTGTTGTAGCCGTACGTGGCGCTGTCGTTTGTTCTGGAGGACATTGTGTGCGTGCCGAACTGGTGCATGGGTGCACCCGGAGTGTCGTCCTTCTCGCCTCGAGCAGCGCGGACATTGCGCCAGAGCACGCAGGTCATGCCCAAAACCACTGCCGCCGCAGCCACCACAAGGATACTGCCCCACATCATGACGCTGGTCCATTTCTCCACCAGCGCGTAGAACGAATCGCGACACTCCATGAACGGCGCACTGGTGGACATGTCGTCGGCTGAAGTGGCGTTGAGCAGGAAACCGCCGCACCAGATCTGGTTGGCGCTTGTGCGCGGACACGAAGACTCGGCCCAGTCCAGTACCACCGAGTACTCTTCGTACTCCGATACGAGGTCGCACACCTCGCAGATAGTGTCCACTGCGGTGATGTCCAAGGTGCCGCAGATGCTGGAAAAGTTGGTGGCCGAGTCCGAAAAGTAGCCCGAGAGCGACACGTTGAACATGTCCAACACGTCGTTGATAGCTGCATCTTCGCAGTAGTACGGCACCTGCGCGTAGCAGTAGAGCTCGTTAAAGTTCACACCCAGTGAAGCTTCGTCATCGCTGGCTGGGTAGTCGCTTTCACCCCAACTCTCGGCCTTGGAGTGTGCGGCGTGGCCGCCGATGGCCACTACCACGAACACCACCGCGGTGAGGATGAGCACCACAGCGTAGATCACGAGCAGCAGCTTCTGCTGCAGTAGCGCGCCGAAGCAGCCTATGGCCGAGAGCAAAATTACCACGGCGCCGAGTACCAGTGTGAACACGAAGGTGGACGTGCCGATCCATGCGTAGTCGCCCTGGAACGCTTCCAGCCAGCCGGAGCTCTTCACGCGGTGGCTAAAGTACACCAGCAGACAGCCGGCTACCATGAAGGCCATGTTTAGTAGGAGAAGCAGCACCTTAGCCACGTTGGCCATGCCGCCGACGTCCGCCATGCCGTAACGATTCCGCTCCTCCATGATGGCAATTCCGCCTCCGATTTCGCCCGTCGCGTCTTCGCGAATGCCTCCAAGCGTGCGCTACGAGCGAGAGAAGGGAGCTCTCTCGCGCGCCGCGACGCCTGTCCGCCTCTTATCTCCCCACGCACCTGCAGTGCAGACAGAGCGCAGCGCCCCTTCCGGCCTTGTTGGCTTGCTAATCGCGGCGCGGTCGTCGGCCCGCAGTTCCTGAGTTCGCGAATGAGCAGCTCCGCCCGATTGCCCAGGCGCTGGTCCAGCTCTTTCTTCTCGCTCTTTTTTGTTCGCCTCTACCCAAAACAAGGTTTTGGCCAATGGGGACGAGCTCTGGTCGGAGCCCCAGGACACGTGCGGGCCAATTTCCACCAATGACGGGTGTCACATACTGTCGTGCCCCCCAATCGGAGCATGTCGCCAGAGCGTTGGCCCAATGGTAGGGCTGCCAGCCGCCCCGCACGCCACTGCAAGCTGCTTTCGGCGCAGGAGAGCGGTTGTTTTGGGCGCTGCCACGAGCCAAACGGCAGAGTTGCTTCCACCTGTTGGCCACTGGGCGGCGGTCTCGTAGCGGACGCTCGAAGTGCAGGGGGATAGGCCGTGATGCTACGAGGATCGTTATGATCCACAAGCAAGGTGACCCCCATACTCTACGCGTGCTTTGTCTGCACCAATCTCTTCAGCTCGGAGCATTGACCGCCTCTGGCTCTGCAGCCGAGCGACGTTGGATTGGCCAAAAAGGATCCTTTACTATGACGGAGGCTAGGGCTGTAACCCCAAGCCAGTACCGGTTCTCAAAGGCCGCAGTATCTCAAACCGGTATTCACCGGTTGACTGTGCCAAGCACTGTGGTTCCTCGTCGCACGAGCAATATGGACGACTTCCCCGTGGTGAGTCTGCGCGCCTCTTCCTCGCTGCACACGCTGCCCCCAGCCAAGCAGCGACAGCGAGGGTATGCGCACTACACGCACGTCCGTGCTCTAACGTTCTGTGGTCGTGTGCGCGTCTATTGCGGCCGAAGGAGCTGCTCGAAGGTGAGTGGCCTTGCCAGCCAGACATTGACTTGCTCAAGCGCACGTATGCCGCACACCAGCAGTTGACGACACGCCTGCACTCCATGACGCGGGAGCTACGCGGCGAACACTTCTACCCGCAACAGGTACATGCTCCAACTCCGCATTTGCAAGCGACACTTCAGTTATCCGATGCCCAAGGCGCCGAAGTGCATTGTCTAATGCTGCCTTTGTGCATTTCTGTGGTGGCATCCTGCTGCCCATGCCTTTAATGTCGCTGGTTGCGCAGACGCAAACGAAGCAGTTGCGTGTGTGCGTGTACCACACGTACGTCCCACCCGTGGAGGGCTCCGACACCACGCCTCCGTCTCCTGGAAGGTGGACGCTGCGCATCGAAGGCCGCGACGTGTCCACGGAGAAACCCAGTGTTGTGGTAAGCCGTTCGACGCTTGCTTCAAAGATCTCGAGAGAATACTAGCTGGTCACGCCGTTACTGACTCTCACCCGGGCTATTTGCCTTGCCAACCACTGCAGAACTTCTCCAGTTACTTCCGGAAGGCGACCATCGAACTGGACCCACGCGTCTACGCCGACCACGTGATCGAGGTGCGTCTGTTTGTCTTGTCGCCTTTGCGGCTCGCTTCAATGCCCTACAGCCACAGTATGAACTCTTCCTGTTGTGTATTCCACAGTGGACGAGCTTCCAGAAGGCCAGTCACGACGTGGACGGCCTGGAGGTCTCACGTGCCGGTAACGTGCCGCACACGGTCCGCATTAAGTTGCTGCCATCCCTGACACCGGAGCGATTCTCCATCTCGCCACTACTGGAAGGCGCCATTGGCCAGTATCTAGGCCCCGCCAAGGCTTACACTAAGCAGGACGTGGTGCTGGCCATGTGGGAGTACATCAAACTGCGCAACCTGATCAAGGAGGACGACTGCCGTGTAGTGGTGTGCGACGACACGCTCACGCGAGTACTCAACTGCGTGTCGCTGCCCTTCACTTCTATTGTAGTGGCGCTCAAGCAGCATCTCACTCCAGTGAACGCGATCGACCTCGAATACTCGTTGAGTCTCTCAACCGCCTGCGATTCGGAGTTGCTGGACGAAAAGTTCTTCGATGTGAACGTGGCGGCCACCTCTGAGCTGGACAAGGCACGTTCACGAGTGCTCAAGGAGTGGGAAGAGCTGCAGCTGGATCAACAGAAGGAGGTGTCGCTGCTGAAGGCCCAGGAGAAGGACATCCTTCAGCGACTGCAAATGCATACTCGGAAGAAGGAGTGGATGACACAGTTCGCGCTGGACCCGTGCGGTTTCATGGCGGACGTAGCGCAATCCCAGCAGGCGGATCAACAGGTTCGAGCCCATGCTTGGGGAGCTGTGTGTATACTGTTGAACGCAGTACTCCTAACGCCTTATACGCGTTCTTATGACCATTCCTTCTCTATATGTGCAGATTCTAGTTGCGGAAGCTGAGCTAGACGAGTTCCACATCCCACACGCGCAGCAGTTTTCCCAGCCATGGGTGCGCGAAGTGGTGGGTGAACTGCTCACAACACGCCCGACCGACTAGTTCGGGAGTAACTTGCCTGCAAGAGCTCAAGCAGGACCCGCCACTCCAGTCCGAACCTCGTGCTATTCCTGCGAAGTAATCTTCCCCCACAGCTAAGCTTAGCCATCTTCACGCATTGGTGTCTGGTGCCAGTGACGCGCATCGATGGACATCTCCGGTGGTACGTGCACTGGCAGGTTGGTATAAATACTTAGGTGGTGGACGATATCAATAGCAGCTCGCCTCTTTCCGGTCTAAGGCGTTCGTGCCCTTTCAAGAACAAGTGCTGGCCCCGTGGTACGTTGCGATACTGCCGTCTGCACTCGGAGAGGAAACGTACGCACAGGGGAGAGACACTAGGCGCCCATTCTGCACAACCACTCGCGCTGTCCCTCGCTAACCCCCTTGTTCCGCCCTACGGTCGTCGGCCGGTGTCAAGGAGTACACGAGTGCTCTTCTCAGCTTCCTCCTTCCGGTGGACTGCGTCATCAAGCCTTGATGCAGCAGCCTTCCACCCGGCTGCGCTGCGACCCGACGGACTATGCCAAGCGGCAGCAAGAGAAGAAAGAGCGTGCGAAGGATCTTCGAGACCAGCGACAGCGCGGCATCTTCTCCGAGGAACACACCTTCACCCCAAAGTATGCCCTGTCCACACACTGCTGGCCGTGTCTTCTGTTGAAGCAACGCTGTCTTTGTGGACTAGTGGCTGACGTGGCGGGATCTGCATGTTGTGCTATCTGTACCAGGGTGAACCCGAAGTCGCGAGTCCCAGTGTCAGCGTCCTCGCGGGAAGAGCTCGATTCAGCCGGCACAGTACCGCCACGTTCGATGAGAAGACAACCAGTAGGTGTGGCCAGTCGGGGCCACGGCAACAACAATCATGCGGACACGGAGGACGGCAGTGACACGCTGGACAATCTGTCGCGTCGATACCCGCGGAAGGCGTCTACAATGCCACAGGAAGATATTATGCAGCCCACGCCGCTTGAACCAGGTGCGTCTGCCCGTCGTGGCGTCCCTGTCCTCTTATGCCCTCGTGTTTTATCCTTGTCTCCATGCGGAATGAAGATGCTACAGTTCTAATCAGAGCGGTCGAATTGACTCAGAGCATGACACGTTGTTCCGAGAAGTGAAACGCGCGACAGGAAGAGAGATTGAGGACATGCCCATCAAGAGAGCTGCAGCCCCACGGCCTACAGGAACTCATTCTGGGCCGTGCTTGCGCAATTCCAGCTGTGGCTGTCCGAAATGCACCGGCGTGGGCGTCACTGCGAGCAGTTCACTCAGCAGTGGCAGCACCAGCGAGCAGCCTACTCGCCGAAGAGAGCCCAGAGCCACACCCTCGAGAGACGCGTACCAGCACGAGAGCAGCCCTGAGCAGCCTATGGCGATGCAGCGTGAAATGGGGGTACGTGGCTTAACGTTCAGTGTATCACGGTCGCAAAGTGCCATGCGAGTTCCTCGATTTATCCACTCACCTTGTACTGGATTGTCCTCCTTGTAGAACTCGCTGGCGCTGCTGAAATCCAAGATGTCGCGACGCAAGTCCAGGAGTGCACCGACAAACCAAGCTTCACTGTTTGTGGAAAAGAATACGCCTAGCCCAGTGGTGCATTCAGCCCGGGTGCCAACGACTGTAGCGCGCAATACGCCAAGTCCGCCTCCGCGGCAGCAAGTGGCTCCAAGACGAGGTGCTCCAGTGGCGACTCAAGCGCCTGTGCCCCCTGCGAGGCGAAAGGCCCCGGTCCAGAATGACGAGGAAGCTTCGGATGACACGTACTACCCGCCGCCAATCTCCACAGGCTTTAATCTCTCCCAAGAACTGGTACGCCTTGCCTTGCTACAGGAGTTTGTTGTGCTAATGAGTGGTGCTAATGGGTGTGTGAATGGCGGTTGTTCCGTTACGCAACGCTGTCATGCAGGACGAGTACGCGGATGGGAACGAAGAGATGGAGCAGTGCCGCAATTGCAAGCGCAAGTTTAATGTGACGTCCTTCCAAAAGCACCAGAAAGTATGCGAAAAGGTGTTCACAGCGCAGCGCAAGGTATTCAACACGGCGGCCAAGCGACTCGAGGGCACGGAGGCCGAGAAACTGGCGAAAGAAGCCAAGGCCAAGCGCGGCAACGGCACTGGAGGACGGAAAGGTCCGCTGGCAGCCACGGAGCAGCCCATCAAGACCAAGAACACGGCCGACTGGAAGCAGAAGAGCGAACTGTTCCGTAACGCCATGAAGATGAGTCGTGACGTGTCCAAGGCCATGAAGGAGGGCAAGGAGCTGCCGCCCATGCAGCCGTCGGCGCCAGACCCGAGTCTTATCCAGTGCGAGTACTGCAGTCGCCGCTTCAACGACAAGGCCGCGGAGCGCCACATCAACTTCTGCCGGGAGAAAGCCCAGCGCGAGAGCATGAACAAGAAACCGGTGAAGAGGGCGGGCGGATCCAGGTCCAGTGCGCGCGCCCCGGCAGCCAGAAGAAAGTAGAGGCGAGGAGTAGCAACGCTCGAGCCGCGCCACCCATAGCTGCATTTGATTCTAGACCTCCCCACGCCACTTAACTACGCCCCCGCCTATCACCATGACCCCCGCCGCAGTGCACACTCACATCCAAGATATTGTGCGCACCCTCAGAGTTCCATGCAGACCTTCTTAGCTTCTGAGCTTCGCCGCATTGCCCCTCCGTATTGTTGTAGGCTATCACGAGGTGCCAAAACACCGCCCTGGTCCTAGACAACGCACCAATGCTTGTTTCGCACCGGTGTGTATGAGCAAGCTCACGCGCAACGAACAACCGCGGAGTGGGCATCTCCGGGCACCCGGACTCCAGGAGACCACGTGAGCAGGTGTTCGTTCTTCAGGCAGATGTTCTGCGCGGCGTTCACGTCGCGGTCGAGCGTCAGACTGCAGTTCGAGCACGAGAAGACTTTGTTGCTGGTGATGCTGCAGTTGAGTCTCCCGCAGCACGAGCAAGCCTTCATCATGTAGTGCTCTTCCCACTGGAACCACGACTTGTTCTCGATCTGCCTAGAGCGAGCGGAGCACTCGTGGTCTTGAGCAGTTGGGATCCATGTCTTCCCTGCGCGCTGGTGGACCGACTGCCCCCACCACACCGATCAGTCTCCCGTCGAAGGAAGAGCTTGGGGAGGGAAGGAAGGTGCTCCCTCGCCTGGCACTAGCTAGACAACGCACCAATAGACGATAGGAATAGCGCTCGGCCTTGGCGGACGTGGGTGCGATCGTCCACGTCTGTTGCCGTCGTGCCGAGCTGTTGGCCGAACGTTGATGCTGGTGGGCAGTGGAGCATGAAGCTTGGAAAAGCGCTGGCATCTCGTGGGAACCCAGTGCTTCAAGCACCATGCATCATGTAGCCACTTTGATCAGGTCGTCCTCCTCCCAAGTCTAGGGTCGCCAAGCTTAGGTTGCATCCTAAATGGACGGCCAACCTCCGAAACTAAGGTGGCCCACCCCTCGGTGGCCGTGGTTTTGTGCCGACTGGGACAAGTCCGCCTCGATCATTCTCCGCCGCTGAGGTCAGTCAGTCGTTGATAGGCATTGGAAGGAGTGGAAGCAGGAAGCGGGACGTGAAGATGGAAGGCAGCTCGTGCGTGACGCCCACGTGCTCCAAGAGCGGGTCGCTGGTGTGCCCCACATGCCGCAAGCTGGGCATCCCGCCGGCCATGAGCACCTTCTGCTCGCAGGACTGCTTCAAGGGCTACTGGAGCACGCACAAGGCGCTGCACAAGATGTTCACGCAGGCCCTCGCCGAGGAGCAGGCCAAGGCAGAGTCCGCCTCTCCCTTCGACGGCTTCCAGTTCACGGGCAAGCTGCGTCCGGGCAAGGTCTCGGATATGAACCCGCTACCCGACCACATCCAGCGCCCGGACTATGCTGAGACTGGCATCCCCGTTTCGGAGCAGAAGGCTAGCAAGAACATCCCCGTGTACACCGCCGAGCAGATCGCGGGCATTCGCGCAGCCTGTCGCGCCGGTCGGGAAGTGCTGGACATCGCCGGCAAGGCGCTGCGTGTGGGTATCACGGGCGACGAGATCGACCGCATTGTGCATGAAGCCTGCATCGAGCGCAACTGCTATCCGTCGCCGCTCAACTACTACCACTTCCCGAAGTCGGTCTGCATTTCAGTGAACGAGGTCATTTGCCACGGCATCCCGGACTCGCGTCCGCTGGAAGACGGCGACATTGTGAATCTGGACGTGACGGTGTACAAGGACGGCTACCACGGCGACCTGAACGACACGTATCTCGTGGGCAATGTGGATGAAGAAGGTGTGCGACTTGTCAAGACGGCCTTTAACTGCCTGAAGGAAGCGTCCAAGCTCGTGCGCCCGGGCACCATGTTCCGCGAGCTGGGCAAGCACATCGCCTCGGTAGCCAACGCGCAGGACTTCTCGGTCGTTAAGACGTACTGCGGCCACGGCATTGGTTCGCTCTTCCACTGCTCGCCGAATGTGCCACACTACGCTAAAAACAAGGCTGTGGGTATCATGAAGCCCGGTATGATCTTCACCATCGAACCTATGATCAACGTGGGCTCGTGGCGGGACAAGACGTGGCCGGATGACTGGACGGCCGTCACCACGGACGGCCTGCGCTCGGCGCAGTTCGAGCACACTTTCTTGGTCACGGAGACGGGCTACGAGATCCTCACGGCGCGCGAGAACGAGCCCGAGATGGAGTGGGACGACGCCAAGACGCAGCGCCCGCTCTAGATAGTTCCAGGCGTGGGGCATCGAAGAAGAAGAAGAAGAAGAAGCCACGAGAGACGCACACAGAGCGACGAAGGCGCTGCAGGTCGTGAGTGGTAGGCGAGCACGGGAAGTACATGGATCTCTCAATACAACCAACAGAACCCATCCATCGGACGCTCGGGTGCGTCTTGTGTTGTGCGCTGGAGGACATCTACCGTCGCATCCAGTAGTCGTGGCTGTAGAACTTGGGCTGACGGAGCTGCTCCACAGCGTAGATGCTGGAGAAGTAGTAGCTCAAGGCGCCTGAGACAGAGGTGAGTGGCAGACTGAGCAGTGCGAGACAGTACGGCAGCAGCTACATGCACTGGGGATGCCAGACGTACCTAACTTGTGGACACAAGAGAGCAGGGCGTATCCATTTGCGTCCCAAATATCCACCGGGGCTGTGCCCGAGGCCAGGAGAGTCTGTACGCAGTGCATCACGGCATCTCTTAGCTCTCTCTCTCTCTCTCTGACCATCAAATGAGACTCCTGTTGCAGTCTTACCGCTCGACAAATACCCAGAACAATGGTGAGCGCAATGTACAGCGGCAGCGCTAGCAGCACGGGACGGAACTGCGTGTAGAGAAGTCCGAAGAGGCCGCTGCGGAAGAGGAAGGTGGCGCCCAGCAGTGCCAGCAAGTTTACGAGCGCCAAGATCTGTAGTAGCACCTGCACGCTGCACAGACATACGCACACCATTGCCCAGGTGTCCAGGTACATCAGCACGCGTCGTCCGTTGGTGCTTCCATCCACAGACGCTTTACCACGCCAGGAAGGTTGTCAACGCTCACATTGTGATGATAGCGTCCGCGCTGCTATCCTGCGGGTGTTGGCTGGGCAGGTCCCTGTACTCAATGCCCGAGTTCAGTAACACGTCCACCAGGTACATGCACGAAGCCAGCGTTGCGTTGAGGCCAAAGAGCGCGTTGTGGCGGCGCTGGGCACCTGCTGCCGCCATCTTCCGCGCCATCGCCACGATCCCTTCCAGCAAGTCAGCCAGCATTAGGTCGGAGAGCTTTCGTGACCTTTCGGGGCAAAGCAACGCAATCGGACGGGCTACCCAGTTCAACGTTGGTTTGATTCATCATTCAAACCTTTTCGCGCCACTTTCCTCGGGGAAAACGAGCGTGTCGTCCGTCTGGCAGTCGGAGAAGCCTCTGGCTGGAGGAAGACGGCGGGCGAGCATGGGGATTTCGGGGCTGCTGCCAGTGCTCAAGAGCATCACGGAGAACAAGCCGCTGCACGAGTACAAGGGCCGCACGCTCGCCATCGACGGCTACTGCTGGTACGTGCGCTGCTTGGCGTTGGATAAAGGCAGCGGGGCTTGTTTAGGACGGCAAGAGCGCTGACTGGAGCGAGGTGTGCATCTTTGCGGTGGTCTTGGCGCTGCTACGGCAACAGGCTCCACCGCGCCATCTACTCCTGCAGCCAGGAGATCTGTTTGGGCCAGGAGACGGACAAGTACGTGCGTCAGGGGCCGTAGACTTTGTCACGGTCGAGAGGAGCAAGTAGACTGATCCAGGCTGATGCTGATCTTGCGACTGGAATGTGTTCCGTTGCAGATATGTAACCTATTTCATGGACCGTATCGGTACGCTGCTGCATAACGGTGTGACTCCTTACGTCGTGTTCGATGGAGGCCCCTTGCCCATGAAGAAAGGCACCGAAGAGGAGCGACGCAAGTACGTCTTCTGCGCTACATATCGTCCTATGCTCTCTTGCGCTATCAGAGCCTTGGCTGGTAGCGTGGACTGACCGCTTCTCCTTTTGCTCTGTGTGCGATTAATTGCGCGAAGAGTGCGACAGAAAAACCGCGAGCTTGGCATTCAGCACCATCACAACAGGAACTTCAGCGAGGCGCGCAAGTGCTTCTCACGAGCTGCTGATGTGTCGCCTTACATGGCGCACCGCGTGATCCAGGTACACTTTCCCCGAGAAGTACCTGCAAGCGATTGGCTTTATCTTGTGTTGTGACAGCAGTGCATGGTTGGTGGCGTCTCTTTCTCCCTCTTCCTTGTGTGTGAATCAGCATTTAAAAGCTCAGAACGTGCTTTACGTGGTGGCGCCATATGAAGCGGACTCTCAGCTCGCGTACCTCATAAAGAATGGGCTTGCGGACGGCGTCATCACAGAGGATTCTGACTGTCTTCCATTTGGATGCCACACGGTGCTCTTCAAAATGGACCGGGACAACGTCGCGCAGGAGATACAAACAGCAAACCTCAAGAAGAACAAGGGGCTGCGCTTCCACATGTTCACTGAGCAAATGGTGCCCACTCGCTATATTTTGCGTGGAAGTTTTTCAAAAGTCCTGCAAAGTATGTGGCTTGATCTCCTGACCTGGTTCTCTATCCTGTGTGCGGAATCAGTTTCTGGAAATGTGCATCTTCTCCGGCTGCGACTACTTGCCGAGCATCCCAGGCTTTGGACTTAAGAAGGCGTACACGGCCATGAAGCAGCACGGGTCTTTCACCAAAGTATGCTGCGATCTTCGTCATGGCAGTAGCTTCAATGCCTCTTTTGCGGATTTGATGGATGCTGACTTCAAATGATCGTCACTACTTTCAGGTCATCCGAGCGCTCCGACTTGAAGGCAAGGTTCGCATTCCTGCAGGCTACGAGGACGATTTCAAGAAGTCCCTCTTGACTTTCCGTCACCAGCGTGTGTACTGCCCCAAGGCACAGGTTCGTCATCTCCCAGGATGTCTACTTTCATGATCCACTTCCCCCACTTCCCCCACTGAACCTCTGCTTTTCTGCTTCCCAACAGAAACTGGTTCCACTGACGCCGATCCCGGCGAACCTGGCAAGTGCGGACGATGGGATGGACTTCCTGGGTCCCATGTTGTCTGACGGAGTGGCGAGAGCTATCGCAGAGGGGGATATGGATCCCATTACCACGACACGATTCCCCGACCCAGCTCCTCTCAAACGTCCATTGGGACAGTCCTGGATCGCGCGTCCCACCCCGCGAATTACGATGGTGGCCACTCCACCCAAAAGGAAGGTCGGGATCACGGCGTTCTTCTCCTCCAACTCGTCCGAGTCATCCTGGACGCACAGCTCCACTCGCTCCAGTCCACTGCCGAACCAGAGGAAGCTCCCTGAATCCTTCCTTCAACAGCCGAAGGCGACGCCTGCGAAGCGCTTGATGCCCATGTCCGAGCGCTTCTCCTCCAGCCCCGCTGCCAGTGTTAAAACAACCAGCCCGCTCGTGAGTCGCTTCTTCAGTAGGACGCCCAAGAAAATGTCGCCTCCGGACGAGTCGGAGAAGAAGAGCGATTCTACTGCTGCAGAAGATTCCTTCGAGAGCCAGGAACCGTGCGAAGTTGACGTGGCGCGCAACATTTCGTTCGACCCGTTGGAGAAAAAGAGAAAGCACTCCGTCCTGGATGCCAAAGCTGCTGGCAAGGAGAACCACTCGCCCAGTCCCGAACGCAAGTCAATATCTTCAACTCCAGTGGTGAAAGAAACAGCGTTTTCGAGGATGATGCGCGCCGGCTCCATGCTGCAGAAGCACAAGCTCAAGAAGCAGAAGACAGCTGGTCTGGGCTTCCGCGGTGGAAAGCTCCGGACTACCCCGAAGCAACAGACTCCTCTCTCGCATCGAATTGGGGAGTACGCTCTGCACGGCAATGTTGCGACACAGCCCAGCCCCACAGTTGCGTCGTTCTGCACTCAGACAGCGGAAGATAACGACGAGCTGGAACTTCAGACGGAGGTCACTGTGAAGGAAGACAGTACCGTGAACAAGTCGTTTGTGGGCGAGATCAAGAAGCCAACGGCTGATAGCAGCGCTGTAGGAACGACACGCGCTCGAGAGACCGTGGTGGCAACGGCATCGTCGTCCACGGCATCATCGTTTGCCCGCTTCCGCTTCCAGCGATAGATCGAGATGTACGGTGACTTCGTTGTGTAGGTGCACTTGTGCAGTGTTGCCCTCCAGTTACGCCCCATGCTCTGGTGCTCTATCTCCTTTGCAATCTACTCTGACGTAACCTCTCGCTTGCATAATGGACAGCTATTGTTTTCCTGGATCCAGCCACTGGCGCAGTCTAACTCACAGCACCAGTGGCAACACAACGCAAAGTCAGTCGTGCTGAGTAGCAGCACGTGATGGAATCCACGATGCAATGAGCCAGCGGACGAACCAACGCACCTTCATGGAAGATGTGCGTGCATGGCAAAGTGACCGCTCGATCGTTCGGGACGAGGTTGTATTGGCAGACGATGCACCTGCACCACCAACCGCCAGCACAGCGACAGTTAGAACGAAATCACTCGAGGCCCAAAACGACGCACAGTTCAGGAGATGCATGGCATGGGACGTACGAGGTGTCAGCTCCATGCTCACGGGTCCAGCGGTGGGTGGGCAGTCGAGAGATCACAAAAGGCGCCATCTCACGCCAGCGCTCCTTCTTGACGTCGCCCCCCTCCTCACCCAATTGCAGGAGCTGCTCGTACGTCATGTTATCCGGATCGATATCTTGTGGGTGGCTCATCAGGCTTGCCATCTCAGACACACTCGTAGAAGGCAGAAGCGAGTGCTCCGTCGACTGCTGAGCCATCTGACGAAGACGCGCCTCGTATTCCTCGTACGCCGCGATATTCTACCCCACCGTCAGTAAACAGATGTGAGTCACACACTACGGGCCCAAGCACACTCTTGAGGTCGAAACAAGCAGTAACCGCACCTCTTGCTGTTGCAAATATTGAGCCAGAGCAATGGAAGCTTGATCGTCATCAGCCTGGGCGATTGGGCCAGTGGCTGGAGACGGGTGAGAGACTGGAGAGGGAGAAACCCGCGGTGAAGGCGCTGAAGCAGCTGGCGATGACTCCACCATCCAAGCAGAGCGGAAGGGACGACGCCCTCGAGGATGACGCTCTTGTTCTTGCTCCTGTTCATGCTCTTGTTCTTGCTCGTATCCGTTGACGCGAGCAGCTGTGGTTCGTTCCGGCTGACTCAAGCGTGGACGTTCGCGCGCTCGATTGACTCCACGGTGGGGTCTTGTCGACTGCACTGAGAGTGACGGGCGCAGTGACTCCGGGCAAGGTGGAGTCAGTTGCGGACTGCGATTCTCACTGCTGCTCGCTCCACCGCTCTCGAATCGGAAATCCAGCTGCCGACGACGTCGCGGAGGAGAACGATTGAGCACCAGTCGGTCACGTGGGCGGATCCATAGACTGTCGTTTGGCTCTTCCTTTGATTCTTCTTCTTCGTGGCGCTCGGCTCCCAAGTCCCGTTGTTCCTCTATGTCGATAGACGAATTGGGACTTTCACCGCAGATGTCGTCACTCAGCGCCTGAAGCTCTGCCTGCAATCTCCGGGCGCGACGAGCAGAGCTGTTCAAGGACCCGCGAGCGCTACGACCCCCAGGGCTTGTGACGGACTGCGGGCTGGTGAGGTCGATTACATCACTCTGCTTGCATGAAAGCACACGCATCGGCACATTGTAAGACTCCATGGAGCAAGGTAACACTTGCAGACCCGAGCGTTGGTGCTGTCCAAGCACTCACCGACGGCGACTGCGAAGTGGGAGTTGCCGTTCTGGTGGTGCTCTCCGCTGCATCCGAGTGGGCAGCAGGAGAATCCGTCGCGTTGCTTGTCTACACATATCACAAGAGAATAGCACCGCGCGTGAGTCGATCCATTGCACCAACTGCAAGAGCACTGGACGACTGGCAGCTCGGCCGCACCCCACGCAGCTCCTGCAGCGTCTTGGCGTGCGTGCGCTCCAGGCGGATGTAGCGCCGCTTGAGCCGCGCGTACTTCTTGGCCAATAGGTCGCGCTGCTGCCGCTCGCGCTCGTAGGCGGCCTCTAGCGAACGCAGGTGGCGCTCCGTCTCCGGTCCCATGGGCTCCATCCCCGGCATGCTGGTGCTTTGCTTTCTCCCACGCCAATAGGAGATTGCGCTTTTTGTTTGGCGCCATTATTGTTAAGTTCGAAATCGTTGGAAGCACGGACAGTTAGTTAGTTATTCAGGTGATGGATCGCCAACTTGCAGCCACGCCCATGGGAGACAGATCGATAGCACCAGCGGCAACAAGAAGCGTCCTCACATGCAGTGAAGCGTGGGGCTGTTCTCGGGCGTGGAACGGTGAAGAATGGCCAGTCCCCGCGAGCGCAGTCAATTTCCAGCAGGTTGCATTGTTCCCGACTGATTGGTGGCGCCTTGAAGCATTTTGCAGCTGGGTGGTTTCTCATTGTCTCGGTCCGGAGACTGACGGAGTCGGAGCAACACTCGCAGATCATGGGGTGTTTGTCGTCACTGCCGCACTGAGCAACGCCCACGCAGGATCCTTGCGCAGCGGATGGCCATTTCGGGACTCGGCTCCTCGAAGCATGAGCTGCTCCAAATCGTGCTACTCCTCGAAAGCACGCCATTCCGCCTTGGTGGTGGGCGTGGCCTCGGGTGAACGGTCGAGGGTCCGCAAGCCCGAGACGATGATCGCAAAAGCCTGACGCTTAGTGCTGTTGCAGTGCTGTTGCACGTGGAAGGTGGCGACGCCTTTGTGGAACAGACGCACGGGACGGTAGTGCTGCATTCCCTGGACCTCAGCAGCTATCCGAGTCTCCTCGTTATAGCAGCCTGACTCCTTGTGGTCCGCGATGTTCGTACGATTCCACCCCGAGTCCACCTTGATGAACTTCTGGCCGGTCACTTGCTGTAGAATGTAGTTTGCTTTGTCCTCTTCGCAGCTATGGAGAGAGATTTTCGCGTTCTGCTTGCACGGATGCATGCACTTGAGTACGCGACTTAACGTCTCCACGGAGAGGTGCTGGCCGTTGAACGCGCACTGGAAAACGAAGTTCTGCTTCAGCACCCTCGATTTCTTGCTGCTGTGTGTCCGAGCAGGCTGTAGCGCTGTGGTGTGCGCCGCCACGAGCCTGGCCCGAAGTGTCTCGGCCTGACGGCGAGCTCCGTTTTTCCAAACAGCGGCACGCGGCTCCAATGTCGGTCTCAGGCCCCTCAACCCGCTGTTTGCGTGCCATCGTCTGTCCATCGCACTGCATCTGCAGCTCGTCTGGGAGCAGCAGGATTGCCTGGGCTGGGGGTAGCACCTTCTTCTTGGTCTTGGCAGCAACCACCCAGGCAGCTACCCAAGTCGGCTCGAGAGTGCCCGCAGGAGTCAAGGCCCACGATGGTCGGTGGACTCGGCCCAATACGCGTAGGTACGATGGCATAGCTTGCCACCACAATAGAAGCATGGGCAACTTGAACACTGCTGCGGGTCGTTCTCCCGGGTGAACCACGTCCACTCGGGGTAGGCAGGGCGGTCCACCGAGCGAACGCTGGCACCAAATGTAGCCTCCTTGGTTTCAACTCGCTCAGCCTCGAAGGCAGAGGCTACCGCTGGTTCGTCTGGTTTCGACTTCTTGACGCCAACATCTGCGAGTCGCTGGAGGATAGATTACTCCATAGTCCTCACCCTGCGCAGCGTTGCTGGCGCATATGAAAATGTACTCGGCGGCCTTATACTTGTCGCGTGAGACCGTTGTGGACACAGCGAGGCGAATTGAATCAGTATACCAAACTTTGAATTCAAAAAGTACTACCAATGCACGTACCCGAGCAGCGAAGTCGCCATACACAGGGTCAAACGGTTGACACCAGTGTTGGCGTCGACGCCCCTGACACTTGAACGCCAGCTTCGCGTGCGTTGTATCCGTGCTGGGTTTGTTCGGCTTCGACTGCATGCATATATTGGTGATGTCGGAGAGAAGCGAGATCTGGAACTGAATGGCGTGCGGCGCGGGGAGAACGAAGCAAAGAGGTTCAAGCACTTCAACATCAATGACAACAAAATGGCCGTAACTAACACTCCGCTGGCCTTTTCAAAGGTGAAACTTCAAAGTCGATCCTCGTTGGTCCTGATACTGAGCTTCCAAGCACACCGGCGCGACGACGTTCACCATCGTGGTATTCCCGAGTCGTATCCAACTGTAAAAACATTTACTCAGAGCCCGGCAAGCTTTAACCGCATGCTCTCCACTGATCCCCATTAGCTGCTGCTCATGTGGAGCGCGCACACGTTCTCGAAGGCAGTGTGGATCGGCAGCAAATTTATAGTTGTAGTTGCTAACTTCAGCACTGACGACCTGCAGAACTTGAGTCAGAGGGTCGCACGCGGTACGGACATCTTCGTGGTCTCTGCTATCAGACGTCGTCATGTGCTGGCTGGTTCCTTCGAAGAATCGCAAGCGCCTTCAGAAACTCCTCCTCGCAAAGACCACCGATTTGGCAGTTGCAGCAGCAATTGCATGAACCGCATTCGCGTTAGTGTCGAGGGTTACCGACTACCCGACAATGCATTTCACATGGTGCAAGACACGGCGAACCCGACACTTCGCTGAAGAAATGGTGAACCATGGTAACAGCGGGAATCACAATTTCTGGCAGTGGGGAAATCGCCCCATGGAGCTGCGTGACAAATACGGAATGACTCGCTCTTTACCAGGCTCTGAATGCAATGCACCATTGGGCAGCATTACCCGCTTTCACATGTCTTTGGTTTGAAAATGAAATCCATTGATGTCGAGTTACTTCGACTTTTTGGTGTTTGCCACGAACGGTGCCTCAATGGGCAGTTACAGGCTTCCCAATGCGCTATACCACTTGTAGCGTGCTTCGACAACTCCTTACGCCCACTTGCCGATGAGCGCCATGAGGCCAGCACCCAGCCAGCACGAGATGTAGATGGCGAAGCGCTGCGCCGTCGGCCGCGACAGGAACTGATGGTTCGTGGTCATGTTGTACGTCAGCAGCTCCACCAGACCCGTGTACAGCAGGATACCGCCGGCCACGCAGTTCAGGATACCCTGCACCCACAGAGACGTCACCGACGAATCCGAGTACGTGCTGCG
>JAADYK010000474.1:0-19456 GCA_023338225.1 Halophytophthora batemanensis
AGAACCAGGCCGCTAACGCAACGACACAACTCAAGTTCGTGGCCATGCGCTGGATGAGGCTGTACGTGCGCACCCCGACCTATATCCGCTCCCGCCTGCTCATCGCGGCCTATTTGGCTATCCTGATTGGCCTCGTGTACGTGAACACCGACTACATCTCAGCTAACGGGCTCGAGAAGGGCATCGCCATGACCTTCCTCATTGTCTTCTTCATCTCGACAATTGCGTACCACAGCGTGCTGCCTCTCGCCATTGCTGAACGAGCCTCCTTCTACCGGGAAAGTGCCTCACAAACGTACAGCATCGTGTGGTACATCGTGGGATCCACCCTCGCAGAGATGCCCTACTGCTTCTTCTTCGGCCTCATCTTCGTCGCAGACTTCTTCTGGTTCGTGGGCTTCTCCGGTTTCGCCAACGCCGTAGTGTTTTGGCTGGCGCTCTCGCTCATGGTAATGATGGAGGTCTGCATGGGCCAGCTCTTCGCGTATGCTCTTCCCAGCGAAGAGTGGGCGGCCATGGTCGGCGTGCTACTCAACTCGGTGTTCTCCCTGTTTGCGGGGTATATCCCGACGGTGTCGTCGACCCCGGCGGGCTATAAGTGGCTTCATGCGATCTCGCCTCTCAAGTTCCCGCTCTCTATCATGGTTTCGCGGGTGCTGGGCGATTGCGACGACCTCCCGACGTGGGATGACGAGGAATACGAGTACACGAACGTGGGCTTCCAGATTGGCTGTCAACCAGTGGAAAACCTGCCTGTGACGGTCGGACACACCACCGTCAAGGAGTACCTCGACACAGAGTGGGGAATGAGTCGCGACGACGCCACTCGCGATTTCTTCGTGATGCTCGCCTACATCGTGCTCTTCCGTCTGCTCGCGTTTCTCGCGCTGCACTTCCTCACTAACGGCAAACAATGAGCTCTCAGCCAGTCAAGTGTTCATCGACTATGCAGCACGCAACGATGCAGGTCGAAGTAATCAGCACGCAGGGTTGGACTGCAAGAGCAGTCCTCGGAGACAGACGAATAGCGTGAATCCATGATACTGCATCAACGACGCCTCCCTTCTGTTCTGCACTGCTTTCGAGCCATCCCTAACTAGAGGAGTGCACGGGTCTATGGGTCAGCGAGCACAGCCACCGTCGACATGGGGAACTGGTGGTCCATGCGCGCTGTGTATCGAGGCTTTGTCGACGGTGCCACCGCCTGGACATTCTTGTTTGAATCCGGCGCTTGGACAGCTCGAGTCTCGATCTCTTGTTGCTGGATTTCGGGTTGTTGGGAGTCCACGCTTGGGGTTTCTTGGGTGCCAGACTGGTCATTTTCGGACCCTGCCACGTCCTGGAGCTGCTCCTGCTGCTCTACGGTCAACGTGCCGCCCTCATTCTGCTCTACGTCGATTTCGTGTGCTGTTCCTTCCTCCATCGCAGCTGACACCTGCTCCTGCCGCCTCTGCTGCTTCACTGCAAGCCCACACGCCACACCATTAGCGTCTCCCACCTCGCACAAACTCCTCGAGACGCACCACAGCACCGCAGCGCCACAGCAAAGAACGGCCATCGCCCCCTGACACTAAGCATGATCACTTACAGAAGGCGTCTGTGGCAGCTTTGGCGTCCTTGGGGAGCTTGACGAAGCCTACAGAGGAGCCGATAGTGCTGCGGCAGGAGGATGGCAGTCGGTGCAGATATCCATGCCCCACCTCGGCGCCCAGCACACCTTCCCCGCCCCAGCGCTCGGTCGGCACGATGGAAACAATGCGCACTTGGTCCTCCTTCGAACTACCAGCGCAACAATCCACACGTCTGTTAGCCAAACTGCACCAACTCCCCCCATGTCGTCCCAGTACGTATGACCTACTTGTACACGTAACACTGGAAAGAGCCGTCCAACGCGTCCAAAATCTCGTCGTGCAGGTCCTCAGCGTCCGCAAACACGCGCTCGGGGGTACCCAGTAGGTAATCCGAGTCGGCACGCAGTCCAGCGCGCTGGGCGGGCGAATCCTCGGCCACGTGGAGCACGTGCAGCAGCTGATCCTCAGCGCGTTCGTATGAGTCAAAGCGGATGGTGACGCCCAGCAGCCCCTTGCCGGGCCACCGCCGGCTGGGCGTGAGCTGCAGCGCGCGCGTGGTCTGTGCTTTAGCGTTGTAGACGCTCAGCTGAAGCGGCCGGTCCTCGCTCTGCGCGATGAGCTCCATGAGCGTGGCGTCGCGGGTGTCCAGGCGGATGCCATTGGCCTCCAGGATGAAGTCGAAGAAGGACACGAAGCCCACGGCCGCAGCCGGTGACTGCTCCTGGATGCCCAGCACGCGGAAGCCGCAGCACTCGCCACCCAGCGGCAGCTCCTCGCCCGCAGTATCGCCAGATGCCAGTGTCGAGCTCTCGTTCCCCATGCCACCTTCACTTTGGCTGCGATTAGGAAGTGCCGTTTTCAGTTCTGGGAAAACGGTCACTGAAAGCAGCTTCTTACCACGACGCGTCCTCTTTCACTTGAGTGACATGAGTCATTCCATGCGTGACACCACGATTGTGCCTCTCGAAAAAGCATACTTCCATTAGGTCATAGAGGCCGGCCTTCGCAAAACTCCAGCGTTTGCGGGTGGTGGCCTCTATGGCTTGATTAAAGTGTGTCTTTAGGAGCGCTCCTTCGTCGCCGCCGCCCCGAGTTGGGAGTTCGTCCGGAGCTGTGCTACCCACAGTACGCTGGCGTGGACATGGAGCAGCTTGCTGCTGTGTTCGACCCGCGCGGGTTCCGGATTGAGCAAGCTGGGTAGCAAGGCGAATCGCCAAGCCACGCCCAAGAGATCGTTTGCCAGCACAACCACACCTGGGTCGACCAGCCGTCCCAAGTTGTAGTGGGTCTCGCTTGTGAAGCCTTGGTAGGGAAGCTGGCGCTTCCTGTACTCTTGACACGCCGAGCTTATTGCTTGCCGGCTCCGTGGAAAAAACCAGCGTGATCAAATATGCACGCCAACTTGCTACCTACCTTGCCTCCACCAGCACCCCTGGCGGAGGCTCTAGCGTGCTACCCTATGCTAAGTGTCAGCCTGAGTGGGGGAGAAGCATGCATGCATTCCACTCGTTGCTCCTTGCGAAGCCTTCACGGGCTGACTGCAATCACATCGCATAGCACTCCCATCGAACTGCAAGCAGGTGGGCCAGGGTTGAGTTTTCAACCACCGACTACACAAGTGCTTTGTAGCGACAAGCTGTGTTGGGACTGCCGACGAAGCAAAGGCGAGGGCGACTGCCAGTTCGAGCCCACAAAGCTCACCGACGAAAAGTTCAAGCCGTATCGCTTGCTCGTCAGTCTCGAGGTAGACGATCTCTACTTTGGGCCCATGGTTGCTTGGGATCTCAGCGGCGAGCATCACTATGATCTGAAGGCTTGTCGGAGCGAGCTGCAGGGGCTCCGTGGAGCTCAAAGGCGCGATACTGAAATGCGAAGGCTCCCAGCGCAGAAGGGCTACAAGTATCTTGAAACGTTCTACAAGTTCTGGACGTTCAGAACTTGGCGCGGGACCTGGTGCTGAGCAGGACTACTGTGGGGTTTGTTGCCGCCCAATCTTGAATATAGACGCGCTCCACGTCCGATTCTGCTGCTGGCGCTCGGGCCTGCCAGTGGACCCTGCCACGCCGCAAGCTGTAGGAGACGTGCTGTCCCGCGCAGACTTCAGGGAAGACTTGACTACATTGCACCAGTTCCGGTGGTGTCTGTGGTGCCCCCGCGGTGGAGAGGGTCGTCAGCGAACTTGCATCGGTGGTGTCTTGCGACTTTAGGCCCCAAGCCGACGGACCAAAAGCACCGGAACCCTAGCTGGCGCTGGCGCCGGCACTGCAATCTCCGCCTGGATCATGGAGGCAAGATCGCAGCCGCCCTGCGTCACCTGAACCAATACCCTTGCGTGCCGTTGGGGTTCCTTCGAGCTGCACTCGCAAAGCCTTATCCTCAACGCTTCTCATTTGGTTGTCTGCGCATACAAACGTCCTGTGGTCACGGCCATGTTGCAATTGATGCTGAAGTGCTTGACCCTCTAGCTCTAGCTCTAGCTCTAGCTCTAGCTCTGGCTTCTTGCTTTCTTCTCCCAGCGCACGCCGCATTCCAGGATTCTCCCCCTTCTCTTCAAGCTAACCCAGTCCACCATGACCGCCATGAGCAAGCTGCAGTTGCTGCCCAGGCAGCGCATGCTTCGCAGACCGTGGCGCGACGCGGACGCCACCTACAAGCAGCTGGGGGCGTGAGGGATCCGCTTGGTCGGCACCAACTGGCTCCAGCTTGGCGACAAGGCCTATTTCTTGTGTCCGCTTAGGCGACACTTCGCCGGCGAGGTGCAGGCCGTTGCGGCTGACACCAGCCCAAGCTAGGTCTGGCAGAGCTCCTGCTCGGGTGCTCGGGTGGTGAGGTCATGATGGCGTTTCTGTCGACCGACTTCACCGGTATGGCCCTCGCTCACGACTGAGAAGGAGCCGCAGCGTTGCTCGCGCTCGAAATGCTTTGCCTGTGGGGACGGAGAGGATCACATGGACCGCGCGGGTCTCGCCGAGAAGCAGCTTGACAAGTGCTCATCGCTCATCCACTTCATGGAGTAGCTTGATTCCACGTGGCGTATGAGCTGGTATGGTGGCCAGCTCACCCCAGCCCACAGTCACCAGGTATGCCAAGTCGAAACCTGCAACAAGTTGGTTCAGCGCAAGGGCAAATGAGGGCGCCACGGTGGGAAGCTCACGTGCACCTGGGGCGACTGTGTTCGCTTGACGAAAAGTGACGGTGTGCATTCGGCATGGCGCTGGTTCTCGCTGCCAGTGCTTTAGCTGTATCGAGGCTGTCGAGCCTCAAGGATTCTGCAGTCCTCATGGTGGTGGGCGGCGCTGTGCCGAACCCGGATGCACCAAGCGTGCATGTGTGCATGTCCATTGCGTCTCACACTGGACAAAGCGAAAGGCATTTCGAAGCGAAAGTAGGCCGACGTTCGCAAGTGACAGCGCGAGCGAAGCGGCCGGGACCGCAGAACAGCTGGAGCACGTGTTGCGCGCGCAAGAACACTCAACAACACCATGGGCAGGGATACCGAACCATCTACAGACACGCACCAGCTCGTCAACTACGCAGTGCGAGCAAGCTCGCACACACTTATCAACCGCGGAGTAGGCATCTCGGTCACCCAGATTCCAGGAGCCCGAGTGAACAGGTGCTCGTTCTTCAGGTAGATGCTGCGCGCGGTGTTCACGTCGCGGTCGAGCGTCAGGCTGCAGTGCGATCACGACAAGACGTCGCTGGAGATGCTGCAGTTGGTTCTCCCACAGCACGAGCATGACTTCGTCGTGCAGTGCTCTTCGCATCTCGTGGGAATTCGGTGGTAGATTGGTAACGACCAAGCGGTCAGGTAGTCGAGGATCTTTGTCGAGGGCAAGGGTACAACAGGCTGTAAATGGATGGTCGCACACGAGGCCAAGTCTTCAGCAACGCGCTGGGGGCGACTCGCATGGCAGCTCCTACAGCTCACGGAGCGATGCACCACCGCGTCTAGACGCTCAAAACTAATACTGTTCATCTTGTAGCACAGCTTTGGTCTATCAATACAAACCAAGAGGCACGAAACTGATAGGAAGAGTAAAGAGAATGAAGTGAAGACATGCTCATTGTAGTTCTCAGATGATTATCGTCTCCGCATGGTGTTGCTAGGAAGAACGAAAGTTATTAGATAGATGGTTGTATCTTCATCGAACGTACTTGCAGCATATTGCAGCCGCACTACACGCACGCACACCAGCTCATACACGCACCACGAAAGGAAGTTGTAGGAAAATCAGAGGATAAGCATAGTCTGCTCAGCGCACGGAAGTACGCGACCGCACGCGGTGCGAGCCGCCATCCTCCGCACTCAAACAAGAGGTGTCAGTTCTCAGCAATCATCACTTTTTCCCAACCGTCTGCACGATCATTCTCGCTCACCCAACCGCCTACCAGGCAACCGACCTGGCAGCCAAGGTAAGCGAGAACAGCAGCGCAAACAACTTGCTACACATGCACAGGAAGGAGTTCCTCAGCAAAAACAGCCAGTTTATATCCTCATTCGTTTTCGGACGGTAATTCCAAATCAAATTGATTAGGACATCACTGGAACTCCGAGCGCTCGCTCCACGAGCAACAGCACACGCCAACACCCATGCAAACACACACCAGCACGCCATAAATACAGACAAGCAGCACCACCACGTCGCTAGAAGCAGCCACGGTGCAACCACCCAAAGACAAACTCCAGCAGCCGCCACCGTACGACAGCAATGACCTCTGCAGCGCTAGGTGACTGCCTACAGCCACAACCGCCGCCCGCCCACAAGGCTACACCACACCGCCATTGCTGCTGCTGCTGCTGCTGCTGCTGCTGCTACTGCATCCGTCAGACGCAAGACTCCGAATGCCTCCACGGACACATCGCGTCGGCTCGTTGCTGTGTTGGCGCCACAACCACTCAGGCTCGCGCGCGTAATTACCCGTTCCCGCGCCAGCCACCCAATGGCGGTCCGCGTAAAAACAACGCATTGCCGCGTAAATACAGCAGGTAAAAACGCTGGACCGAGGTGATCTCCAACGTGGTCCACACCAGCATCCTGCAGTGGGTTCAGACTGTCGATTGCACTCTTCTGCACGCTTCCCCTCTTGGCTGGAGGAGAGCAGAAGCGTGGGCCGTGAAAGGAAGCCACGGGTCTCCGCCACGCGGCCACAGCAGCTCCACGCGGCGAACGGCTCTCCGTTCAAGCAGTGCGTGGCGTCCTGCCCGACGTCCTTTCGGCTTGGCGACGTCCGTGGACGTGGCCTCGCCTCCGCGTTCTGGCCAGCGCGGAATGTCCGCGCAAGTGTCGCCACCACGGAGCTGGCGATAGCTGCCGCTTGAGGGACGGACTGATTCGTTCTTCTGGGAGGAGGCGAGCGAGCACAGGGGGAGAGAGAGATACCGTCAGCGCCAACCAGCGCTGGGCTGACTGTCCTACTTGACTGCCTGCCTGCCGCGCGCGCTCCCAGCGACTTTAACTTGGCGCGAAGCTCCATCTGAACGAACTCGCAATGCCCCTTGGCAGATGCATGGGACAGCGAGAGAGCGGACAAGGGGCGATGGTTTCAACTCTGTTCTGGCCACAAGTGCAGGGCTTCTCGGTAGCCAGTCTTAGTCCACGCTGACCACCGCCGCCTTGGCTGGACGTCGCGCCGCCTCAGCGCATGCATGTCGGCTGGTTGGAAGGAGTGCAAGTTGCAGCTGGCCGCGTCACCGCCTCGAGGATTCATCATCCGCTTGCGTCCGCGGCGCTTGCCAATGCAGTTGGGCCAGACCTCGCCATGTCGCGCGCCGGACATGTCCCCAGCGCAGACTTGAACGTGACCACGACAGACGAGAGGATGACGCCGCCAGCCATGCGCACGGCGGTGAGCAGCTTTCTACTCGCGTCAGCGTTGATGGCCAAGTCGATTGATCGAGGCGCTTGAGCCAGCAGAGCACCAACACCAGCACGAGGTCACAACGCAGCGACAGGTGAGATGCAATCATTCCATCAAAGCTCAAATGATGGTACTATCCGGGAAACTGCAGCAAAACGCGGTGCCTTGGGAACCACTCGAGGTCGGTTCGCTGGGCCCCGTTCCCAGAACAAGGCGCAATCTGGCTCGAGAAAAGCACCATGCTTTGTCACTTTGGGTGGAGACGGATCGGTGGCTACCTGCGACCACACAACGTACCCATTTGAAGGCTGTTGCACCATCATTCTGCGCGACTCGTCTGCTGATGACGTTTAACCGGCGGCATGTGTCTCACTTTCGTTTTTGAAAAGTGAGCTTTCAAATCATGCAGAACAAAACGGGGTGCGTCACTTGAATTCACTATGGTTCGCAAAGTGTTGCACGCGGGAACGAGTGGCCGCGGATAAAAACGCTTTCGGCCCGCAAAAAACGCGAACTCGCGTTCCTGGAAGCCGCGCGCGGCCGGCCAATGCAAGAAAACAAAGCACCAGCCGCGGAGCCGAGGTGCCCTTCAAGGCGAAGAACACGACTGCAAGGCGAGAACGACCGCCAAGAAGCCCGCACTGTTCGCGGCAGCGCCAAAAAAGTCAGCAAAAAACATGAAAAAGGGTAGCCAACGGCACGCCGCCCAACGGCAAGCATACCCAGCGGGAAAGCGAAACCTGCTCCGAGGCGGCGTGCCCGCTCGTGCGTGTGCGCGTGCGCGCGGTGAGTTGGCGGCGCCACGTCCAGCGCTCGGCCCAACTGCAGCATGACGAGGGCCTGATCCTCCTCGCCACAAACTGGGCCGCAGCCCGTTCTTTCTGGCAGACTGCTTCTCCCCCCCGTTCTGCTTGCTTTTCCTTGCTCTTGGGCTCGGGCTCGGGCTCCCTTTCCGCGCGGTTGCCCTTTCGAGCGCAAACTTGGTGTTTCCCCGGGGTTCAGTCGCTTCACGTCCGTTCGGTTGTCCGGTCAGCCAGCCTGCCCTCTCCCAAAGAAGAACCATTCACGGGGAATTGCACTTGCAGCTTGTATGCGTCGCCCGCCGTATGAGAAAAGGCGCCCGACTGTCTGACTGTTGCTGGTTTGCGTCGCCAGCTGGCCACAGCCGGTTAGACACCGTGATTTGTCCGAGCGATTGCGATCCGTTTCCCGCCCGCAGCAGCACAGCCATCAAGCCGCGCGGCCGCCGCATTGCTCAAGTTGCCCGCAACCACACACGCACGCACGCACACACACGCAGCCGCATACACGCTCACGCCCGAGCTTTCGCGGCCAGAGCCCTCGACGCACACGAAGTCGCGGCTCAGCTCACTCTAGAACAGACATGGCCGGCAAGCTGGACGAGTACGTGATCCAGCGCCGTCTGGCGCCCGCGCTCTTCGGCGACGTGCTGCTGTGCACGCACCGCCCGACGGGCGACGCCGTGGCCGTCAAGCGCGTGCTGCAGAGCGCCGCCAGCGCGCAGATCACGCTGGCTACGCACAAGAAGGTGCGCGAGAACGTGGCACTGGAGCGCGCGTTGGGCCAGCAGCTCAACCGCGCCGGCGGCCACCCCAACATCCTGCGACAGCGCGACGAGCTCGAGTTCGACGGGTATCTCTACCTCGTCTCGGACTTTTGCGCGCGCGGAGAGCTCTACGAGCTCGTGAGCGCCGCCGAGGACGGCAAGCTGCCGCTGCCCACGGTGCAAAAGTACGTGGCGCAGATCGCAGACGCCGTGCGGTTCCTGCACGCCACGGGCTTCGCGCACCGCGATCTCTCTCTCGAGAACGTGCTGGTGACGGAGGACGACGAGTGCCAGGTGTGCGACTTTGGCCTCGCCGCGTCCACGGCTCGTGAGAGCACGGAAACCGTAGGCAAGCTCTTCTATATGGCGCCCGAGGTGCTCGCTGGCGTGGCTTACGACGCGGCCAAGGCAGACGTCTGGTCGCTCGGCGTGATGCTGTTTATCATGCTCGTGGGCGCGCCGCCAGTGGAGACGGCCTCCAATGCGGACGCGCGCTTCCGGCTCATCGCTAACAAGGGCGTCCGCCAGTTGCTGGAGCGCTGGGGGCTCACGGAGGAGCTCCCGGCCGCTGGGATCGATCTCCTGGCAGCAATGCTGGAGGTGGATCCGAGCCAGCGTGTGAGTATGGCGGACGTGGTGGCGCACCCGTTCCTGCAGCTTCCGACCACATCTCCCAGCACTGAGAAGCGTCACGAGATGGCGACCCAGGAGACCTCGCGGTCGTCCAGCGCGTCGCCTCAGTCGTCCCAGTCGGAGGCGCTCGTGGAGTCTCCGAGAAGCGTGCGGCGCGGCGTGTGTCGCCAGCTGCTGCACAAGATCCACCGCTTCTTCTCGCGGCGCTCGCACTCGAGTCGGCGCGTGATGGCGGCCGCCAGGCGGTCGGACGACCTCAAGACGCGCCAGAAGGCCAAGAGAGCGGCGCTGGCCGCGTGAAGGTGGCTGGGCCGCCGACTTCGCGGGGTCGCCGAGCTCGTCTCGCGCGTGAACCGTCCGCGACGCACGAGTCTCTCGGCGGGGCCGACGGCCTCTGCATGGAGCAGCGCAGTGCGAGCGCCCACGACGCTGGACGCCAGCGCTGCAGTGTATTTATTCGGGTGCGTTCCCGCGCTCACCCTGGAATTGTAGTGAAGCAGGATGTGTATTAGAGACCAAGTAGGGAGGGACTTATCTAAAGTAGACTGAAGCAGAATGAAGAAGACATGGCGATGGATGGATCTGGGAGTGGAAGGCCGTGGCTGTAGCATGCCTGCGCGTTCGTTGCATACGAGCCGGCCGCTGTAGCTAACGCTAGTGCCCGCTGCAGTTGCAGCTGGCGCGACTGCAAGCTGCAAATCTGCAGCCGGGTGGAGGACTTGTCCGTCTCGGCGCGCAAAAATTCGGGGGCGCAGCGCGCGTCGGCTGGGCTCCATGGTGCGACCCAAGCCTTGAGTGGGGTCGAGGCTATCTGTGGGCAGCAGGGGCCCGTGGCCAGCGGCCGCAGGAGCTACTGGCGTGCCGCGCCTTCCCTCCGTGTCGTTCGTTCGGCCGCGCTCCAGAAGCGTCTGAATGGATTCCGCATCTCTCGCTCTGATGGCAACAGTCGTCTTCACGATGGAGCTCGCTGAGATGATTCCGCGCCTTTGACTGCAGGTGCCGTTGGGTGGCGTGCGCCCAGTCCAGTCCAGCTCAGCTGCCGGCGATATGAAGACTCTGGCCGTGGCTGCGCGGTGGCGCGCGCCGGCCATCCACTGCAGCGCGCGCACTGCGTTGCGTTTGGCTGGGTCTGCGTCGGAGGGCCATCTGCGCTGTTCAGCGCGAGGGTATGTGTGATGTGTGCGGCGGCGCCTTCCAGATTCGGGGTGTCAGACTGCGGGCGCTTCTGGATTTCGGGCTTCAGATTTCAGACCCCGCCCTGCGCCACTGGCAGCGCCGTTGCTGTCGGCATTGCCCCTGGACGGCCCGGGTGGCGGCGGCCTCCACCGAGCCAAGCCTCCATATCCTTCGACCAACGGTCAGGAAGATCTCGGGGCGCCTTGCGCATTTGCGCCGGGTTTCCCGGTGGATGATTTGGATCAAACGAGAGACTCTTCGCCTCGCTTCGCTTCCACAGCCCCGGCCGCCATTACTTACTTGGGTACAGACAGGTGTCGGACAGGTGCGGCCCCCGATGCCAGCCACACTTGCACACCTCCACACTTCCGCACTTCCGCGCTTGCGGTCGACTGGGCCCAGCTCTCTCTGTCATTCCTCGATCGACGCCGTGGCTCGCACCCCCTCGGCCGCAGCGTCAGTACTGGCGTTCGTCTCCAGCACTACTCGCCCGTCCGTCCCTACCGGCTCCGACCCGCAGGCAACATGGGGCTCCTGCGCACATACGTGGGCGCCATGCTCACGGCCACCTTGTCGCCCTTCTCGTCCCCGCGCAGCTCCACCTCGTCCTCCCGCAGCGCCACCACTCCCACCTCCAGAAAGGCCAAGAAGCCCGCCCCAGCGCCCACAGAACCGGAGCTCGAGCCCGCGGCCGTAGTGACCCCAACACACGCGCAAACTCCGGCGCGGGTCACGCGGTCGCCTCCCGGCCGCCTGGCAGACCTGAAAGTGGAGTCGACACTGGCGCCCGCGCTATTCGGCGAAGTGCTGCTGTGTCTGGACGCGCGTGACGGCTGTCGCCTGGCCGTCAAGCGCGTGGAGCTGCGCTCCGCCCGGGCTCAACTCACTGTAGGGAAGCGCGTGCGCGTGGTGGAGAGTCTGCAGCAGGAGCGTGCCGTGCATCGGCAATTAGTCGGTGCCGGGCTGGGCGCTAAAGACAACCTGCTGCTGCTACAGGAGGAAGTGCAGTGCGGCGGCCAGCTCTATCTGCTCTTCCCGTACTGCTCCGGAGGCGATCTCTTCGACGTGGTGCGCCACAGCCCAAACAGCGGGCGCCTCTCCGAGCGCACGGCTCGACGGTATCTCCGGGACGTGGTGCGAGCCTTGCTAGCGCTCAAGCGCCAGGGGCTCGCGCATCGCGACATCTCGCTAGAGAACGTGCTGCTGGACGCGCAGGGCGCCTGCCAGCTCTGCGATTTCGGGCTGGCGGCGCGTCACGGCCAGCTCCTGCCGCCCGGCCGCGTGGGGAAAGCCTGGTACATGGCGCCAGAGGTGTTTGCGGCGCAAGACGCTTATGACCCTCTGGCGGCCGACATGTGGTCCCTCGGGGTGCTGCTGGCCATCATGCTCACGGGGGCGCCAATGGTGGAGAAGCCCACGATGGACGACCGCCAGTTCCGCCTGCTGCAACGCGGCGGTGTACGGAAGCTGGCTCGTGCCTTTCCGCAGAAGCCCTCGGAGGTGGCCTGGGAGCTGCTGGAAGGGCTGCTAGACCTGGAACCGCAGAGACGACTGACGCTCGAGGAGGTGCGCGACCACCGCTTCTTCAGCAATGGACTGCTAGAGCTGCTGTAACGTGCGTGCTATAATGAATCGCAGTGTATTTACCTCATGCTATCGGGTTCCGCGGCACGTCTGAAGGCCTTTGGGAGCTTCTTCATGTGCGTGGGGCTGGCTGCTGCAGCGACAAATAGTAGGCGAAGGCCAGGAAGACAAGCGCGCGCCAGCCAAAGAAAGCCGTGAGCAGCGCCGCCAGCGCCAGGTGGAGCTTCTGCACGGGTCGCGCCGGCAGCCCCAGCACAGCCGGGATGGTCACCGAGCCTTCCAGGCCCAGCTGACGCGCCAAGCCTTGAAGCGGAGACGCACCGGCGGGAGGCGGCGCCGCAGCTTGTGCCGGGGGAGCCCCGGCGCCACCGGCCGGTGAGTTGAGCGACGCGATGCCGCCCATGTGGCGCCGCTGGGCCTGCGGCTGGGGCTGAGGCTGCGTGCGCGCGCGTACGCGCGGGTCGTCGTCTGCCACGATCTCGCCGTTGATGATGTGCACCATTGCGTCTGCTGCTGGAGGGCGGAAGTGCCGAGGTGGCGAGGTGGCGAGCTTCTTCCTTGATGGTTTGCTGGTGATCTATTCTATCTGGTGCCAGATGTCTGGCTGCACGTTGTCATTAGCACCAATCAGGAGTCGACAACGCTTCCCATTATCAACCAATCGTGACTTGCCATCAAGCGCAGTTTTGACGAATCACAGGACCGCTGTGGCGGCGCTGCTTGAAGTTGCCTTCAACCAGAGACCCATGGGTCCTTTGACTGGCCCTGTAACCCAATCTGCTTGCTCGCATGTGCTTCATGTAGCCGATACACTCACTGTTTGTGCGCTAGTGGCAGTGATCCGAGACGGAAGAGAAGACCAGCAACACCGCGAGCTCTGCTGGTATAGCTGTGCGTCCTTGGAGGCTTGCATGGCGGTGAATGATTGAGTGTCCTCCCCTCGCTGGAGCATGGACGAGTTCTGGTACAGCAATTCACTTGGTGCTTCTCAGCGAAACTTGTCTTGGCCTTTTGCTGCCAACTCACGTTGCCCGGGCATAGGTTGATGCGGGTTGTCGCCGAAGGATATCTCGGTGCGTGGACTGCCGATGCGCAGTCGAGAATTATACTCAAGCGAGTGGCAAAAGGAGACCCGGCGCGTTGCACCAAGGGGCGAGGCTTTCAGCGGGGTGCAAGAGAACTTTCGAGGTGAAATGTGACATCGGAGGCCATGGGAAATGCCCGGATGAGTCGCAGGACGAACTACTGGGGGTTCTGGACGCTACAAGCGCTGAACGAGTTTGCGCTGGGAAGCGACACTGGCATGAGGCAGGAATGCGGACGGACGCACGGCACTGATGCTAGAGGCAGTGACGAGCCACACCCGCGTGGTCAACACTTTCGTGCAGCACCAATTGTTTCCTCATGCATCATGCCGTCCTCTGCTACAGAGCTCACCGCATGGGAAATGGATTTCAACAGCAACTCACGACGCGCTCCTTATCTACAACACCGTCCGTTGGGTCGTGTGATCACTTGCATACTGGAGCGCGCACTGCCGACGCTTAGCCGCAGACTCGGTGGTCGCTGCGCTGTCGCCACCGACGCGGAAGGGAGTCGGCGCGGCTGTCTGGCCTCGGTAGTCGAAGGCTGAGAGCTTCTCCTGCATGAGCACGTGAGCGCCATCTCTGGCCAGGATGCTGCGACGATCGGTTGCCAATTTGCTTGGTGTTCGTGATCGTGGTGAGCGTGTGGGCGTTGTTGAGGATCGTGGGGTTCGACGAACTGGAGAGATAGGGTGCTCTCCGATAATGCTATCGCTGGATATGGGCGAGAGCGACGTCAGGTATGACGGAGGATCCTTTGGGGTAGCAGTCGCGCCATCTGTCACCTCCCGATGTGCCATGAGCGCCATGGACGCAATGTTGCTCTCTGTCACCACGATGATCGGCTCCAAACCGCTCGACGCGTCTTCCCACTGCAGCATACCGCGACTCGCTCTCCCAATAGCTCCCTGAACAGCATGCGCACCCAATCGCTGCACTAGTAGTCGTAGCATGTCCACTGCGACCCTCGTCCGCACGCTGGACAGGGCAGTATGATCAGGTGTCCGATGGGGTCTATTGAGGGCATCACAAACGCGCTCCAGCTTGCTCACTGTCAGGTCGCCCAGCCCAAGTCTCAACGAATCTGCCTCACGTCTGGAAACCCGTGTTAGCATATCGCGGAAATCTCCTTCGCCGCTTCCATCGTCACCTTCTTCACCTTCACCTTCACCTTCACCTTCGTCTGCAGTCTGCCCCGGCCCCATATTCTGCTGCATCCCGTCCAGGTATGACAAACTGGCGTCGCAGTTGGTTGTAACAAGGTAATAAACCGAGTCCAGGGCCATCTTCGGGCCCTCTTCACCCTCCTCCTCCTCCTCCTCGCCTTCGCCTTCGCCGTCCTCGATCAGCGTTGGAAGGCTGCGTCCTGCTACACTCTCAAGCTCTCCCTGATTCTCCTCCCTCTGCAGAGCGTGCACCCGACCAAGAGGAGGCACAACCGCCCCAGCACGTTCATCCGAGTCAGTGTCACCACCTGCCGTCAATTCCGGGTGGCTCGTGCTCGATTGACTTGCCACCAGGTTTCTGGACGTCGCCAGAATCGCTGTGAAGCTGGTCTTTGCCGTCGCTGCTACCTTCTGTTCAGGAACGAGAGCTCCACGCACCCCCTCCCTCTCGCTATCCGTTGCATCATCGACTGATGGGGACAACATCGTCCCTGACGGCAATTGAGACGACCCAGACGGTGCCTGGTGCTCAGCCCGGGTAAGCAACTGTAGCTCCGCGAGCTGTTGCTGCGCTTCCTGAAAACCACCAGTGCTGTCATTCGCCGTCTCAGCCTGATGGCGCACTGGTTCCATAGCGCTCCGTTTTCGCTTTCTGTGCGCCGCCTTGGCCCTTGGCTTAGCCGGCTGGCTGCTTATCTGAGGCTGTGCTAGGCTTGGACCGCCGACGGAGGGAAGTGCTGGTGCTGGTGCTGGTGGTGCTGCTCTCGTTGTGTGCGTGCCACTCGCCACGGCATTCTTCGGCAAGAATAGGTTGGTTTACGTATCTGCCCGTCCGCTGCCTCGGATAGAGGTTCCTGCGTCCCCCACAATTGGAAACCGCCATCCTGGATGCTCGAATCCTCGGTCAGTTGGCCGTCTTCAGACGGCGGATGAACTCAGGAACGCTCTCCAGTTTCTGCTTCACTGCCGACGGAAGGAAGGCCGACATATTGCTACCCGTGAGCAGCTCGAACACGTCGTCTCTAGTCTCAGTAGCATCGCTGGATGCCCACGATGGTCGGAAACGTAGCTGAAGTCCGCTCGCCGCCAGGGTGAGCTGCGCGCCATCCAAGAACACGACCCGGAGGTCTCCTGTTGCGCTGATCTCGCCGTGGCCCACACCCGCAATCTCCACGGATCCGTGAATTGTAGCGGTACTGCGAGTTGGGCTTGAAACCCCGTCAATTCGTGAACCCGCGACGCTCTCGGACAGCGCCAACATCTGCAGTAGCGTGTCCGGAGAGCTAGACGCGAGCTTTGTCCGATACCGGAATGAGGCTAGCAGTGGCTCGGGAAGAATGTCGTAGTGCACGAGTGGCAGTTTGCTAGATGCTTCACGCAGCGCGATTCGACGCAGCTGCATGGCCCGCAGTGCCAAACACTGGCAAAGACGCACAAGTGGTAGCAGTCGACTGACCTGGCTCGACCGAGGGGGAGACGGCGACAGGGAAGAGGCTTCAGTGGTGGCAATATCGGCCGGGGATGCTTGAGCACCTGGGATGGAATATCGCAAAACTTCGCCCTCGGTGGTGGTCGCCGTGAGCGTGCCACTTGCTGGGTGGTACTGGGCCTCGATACCGTTTGCGACCTTCAGCGTGAACAACGGTGGCTTACCGACTTCTGACGGCTCGACGCACCTCCATTCAACCGCTGCCTTTGCACTTTTGGGGCTCGCACCTTCGTTGGCCCTCAACCCGAGGAATGGAAAATCTTCAAGCTCCAGGCGCAGCACAACGGATACAACTAGCGTCGACTCGGTGCTTCCGGGAGCGTGCAGTTGCAACTCTTCTTGCTCCGATTGGGCTTTCGCTTCGGCGGCTTTGTGGGGGTCCAAGACGGCAGAAGTCGACAGGTCGGACAGATCGCTGTAGCCTACATCGAAGAGGCTGATGCTGCTGTCATCATCGCTAGCGTTGGTGCTGTCGCCGCTGCCGTTACCCATGAATGTTGGCGCCAGTGATCGTCGTCGGGCGCTTAAGCGGTTTCCCTGAGACTCACGTCCCTGGTTGCGCTTCTTTGTCTTTGGGTCTCGCAGAAACCCTGATACGCTTGAAGACGACAGCAGAGACTCGTCATCCGTTAGCGGAGCTGGTGAATCTCTCCGGTTTTTGCGCACCTTGTCCTTCGGAGAACCAGAAGATACACGACGAGACAGCGACGTCACGGACTTGCGTCTGTTCGATGGCATTGGTGGGCGCCTGTGCGCTTGTTCGCGCAGCCATGGATGCAGCAGAATCTGTTGGGCTGTTGGGCGCCGCGCCGGGTCCTGTCGAGGACGAGTAACGTGCAAGGCATCAATGAAACTATCGCTTAGCAGAAGAAGACCACTGCGAGTCCGAACGATCGGTACTCAACAACGTACCGACGTGAGCATGCGCTTGATGAGATCACCAGCGGAAGCCGAGAAGCCCTCAGGGAAGGTGAGTGGGTTGTGCGCAGCGTTCGCCACGTTCTCCAACGTCTCACTGCACAGCGCACAAGAGTCGAGAAAGACAATGCAGCATATATCCGTCCAACGTCACAGTCAGAAACACCCAGTGCCGCCGCAACGGTCCCCAAGCAGCCCCAGATAGGCTGCAAGTAGCATTCCTATCTGTGTCGATACAACCTCCGACTCGAGCACATACCTGACTTTCCGGCCTTCGTACGGCGCCCGCCCGAGCAAAAGACAGTGGAGGATGCAGCCCATGGACCAGACATCCACCGCCTCGCTGTAGGGCGCACCGTCCGAGTCCAGTACTTCCGGCGCGATGAAGTTGGGCGTTCCGCACATGGTCGCATGCTCGTCACTATCGGTTTTATCAGCACAAAGGCGTAGAGCAACAGAGTTCGCAGACGACAAGTCAGCGATGAAGCTTCCCTGCCGCAGCTCTAACTAGCCTCTAACCCATGCAGTAATGTCCGCACCTTTGACGTGTCGCCAGCCCGAAGTCCGAGACCTTCACGTCGCCGTCTGTGGTCAGCAGCAGGTTGGCGAGCTTCAGGTCCCGGTGGATCACACCGCTGGCGTGCAGATACACCACGCCATCTACCACCTGCACCACATGCAATGCACGTTAGCTGTATCGTACTGGCACGCAGCAGTGCTGCAAACCGAAGAGTTCATCGAGCAAGCGGGTTCCCGGTCGTCGTACCGCGCGGAAGATCTGCTTGGCCCTCGGTTCGTCCATCCTGCGGCCTGGCAGCTTCTTCACGATAGCCGCCAGTGAACCGCGCGCACACAGCTCCAGCACCATGTAGTAATTGCGCGCGTCCTCAAAGACCTCCAGCACACGCACCACGTGTGGGTGCCGTAGCAGCGCGTGCAGCACCATCTCCTGGCGGACCTTACGCTCCAGCTGCGCGCGCCGCACCAGCAGCTTGTCCACCACTTTGATCGCCACACGCTCATGCGAGTCCGTGTGCTCCGCCAAATACACCTGTGCTGTAGCGCCCTCGCCCAGGAACTCCAGCAGTGTGTAGTCCTGTTCGACCGTACGCATCCATTCCATTTTGACAGCCAGAGAAGCAGAGTCAGCACCAAAGCACCAAAGCAGCAGAGCATGTAGCACTCGCTACAAGGCGAATGGGCGCCGGTGCAGGCCCACAACTGCATAGAGCAAGCTCTCGCGAACGCACGCTGATCCCAGGCTGGTGGCTGCTTTGTGCGTCGTCGTCGTCGTCGTCGCCGCGCAACGAAGACACTTCCGCCTCCTCAGTTGCCGCCATCATCAGTCTGGGCTCCAGGAAGAGCACCAACACGGCGGATCCGAAAATAAGAGTCGAATTGAGTTCATTTCAGGCCCCAAGACATACCGTCCGGATCTTCCACAATATACCGTTGTTTTGGGTCAATACGTGTGACGAGCTTAAATGGCAGAATATGATTGCCTACTTAAGACCCAGCCCTATACAAACCTTTATATGTTTATATAGAGCTGGCCGTGACGCGCCACCGTGGCGCAGGTACTACCCCAGAGACGCCCCCGCAAACGATTTTAAACAAAGCAATCATTTCGACACAACAGTATAGTTGATGTTTATACAGGATACTGGCGGCGAATTGCTTGGACCAGACCCTGGAGAAACTGAGCTGTAGTCGCACGAGAAGGGGAGAACCACGAGCGCCACATGCATCCCTGCACATATGAGGGAAGCAGTGTCTTGGCGATGCCGCGCTTAGCCTTGAGTCTAGCCTTCAGACGCACCTCCCATGTGCCCTCAATCGTATTTGTAAGCGCTCCCGTCTCCGGATCGACAAAGTTGCGCGAGTGGTTCACCCACTGATGCGTGTAGTTCATGTCTGCGAGCTCAGACAACGTGCTCAAGTTGACCTTGCCTTCCTTCGATACAAATGGTGAAAACTGGTCGCTCATGATGAGGGTACGGGCAATTGCAAGCACACACACACACAAGCATATAGATCAGCGTTAAGTCAGGTCACAAATCTTCAGTTCATAGGACACGATAGGAGTTACGTACCCGGGCTTGATGCTACGCCGGATAACACCAATGAGGTTAGCTCGAGAGCGATCACCAAAGACCAACTCTCCAAACCAGCGCTTCGTAGTCCGGTCGATGGCGCCAAATAGCCAGCAATCCTCGTGACGCCGCCATCGGTTGTACTTGGACGTTGTTTTCATGCTCGTTTCCTCGATCTCGACGACATGGCCGGCTCCGCCGATCCGGATATCACGACCATCGAGCTCGTTGGCACATAGACCACGGCACAGCTCAAACCACTCCGTTACCGTCTTTTCACTCACCTCAGCTTGCGCAGAAGCATACACGACA